>JAANSN010000340.1:0-64506 GCA_036850665.1 Dicranocentrus wangi | reverse complement strand
ATTGAAGTAGGAAAAAACTTGCGTTGTCTCTTTTTTGAACACAAAAGTGAACTTGGGTTGCTGATCTGTGAGATCACGAGTAATGTAATAAAAAGCAAAGGTAGTAAGTAGGGTGGTGAGTGTTACTCAAAAAACTTGAATCTCAAGTCTAGTTTTTTTCTTGCTTGCGTGTTAAACTCGGAGAGAGAGCAAAGTTTGTGCGTCTAGCTGAACGGTTAGATGCGGAATGTGAGTTAGGGTAGGAGATCCCACTGGCTTTATATACCGGGTCCACTTCTCGCATGGAACGTGTCAGGTGGTGTGCCGAGCACACACTCAGCAGCCCTATATACTTTGGTTCGAGGGGTCCGTAGAGAGATCTCGTTGCAACACGTATTAAAGCTAAGGATAAAAACGTACATTTATAAAAGATGTACTTAGGTTGTGTGCATGTGCATGCATATTATACTACATCATCTCTCTCCCTTCGTTTACCGCTTTGCCAAGGGTTTATCCTCGTGCTAGCAACCTAAATGTTTGGTATTATGAGTTATTTACAACTACGTGTGTTCGCTTATGATGGGAAAGCAGACGTCGCTTCTGCCTCAACACAAAAGAGTTGTGGCCCTTTTGGGAAATCAGACTGAAGAAACGAGAGAGAGAGAGAGAAAAAAAAACTTTACTCGTAAAAATCTATTATGCTGCAAAACGCATCATGTATGTATATACCTCTATTTTATAATATATATGCCAACATCATTATTTCTCCAGTCCACAAGAATAACAAGTTGCTTCTCCTATTCCTATTGACAAAAAGGGTCTGTGCTCATGCACATAGGTATACCCTTATAAAGTGTCCGCCGTCGCGGTTATAGAGTCCCTTGTTCATCATCGTTGTGGCCCAGAAATTCATGACGTTGGAAAGGAGAGATGATGAAGCGGAAAAATTCTTTGGTGGTATATACTTACCTAATCTCTGCTCCTTATACGTGTAATTTCCAAAGACGGTCTTAATTTTAAGCTCTCTGAGCTGAGCATATACCCCAAGAAAGATCCAGAGAGAGGTGAATACAAGTCTATTCAGGTCTCGCTCGCTCGAACGTTTTTTTTCTGGTTTTCTTCCTCAAACCTCGAAGGAAATCCAATACTTTTAACTCTCTTCTTCTTCTTCTTGTGAGTCATTAACGAACGTTACAAAAAGTTGGAATCCCTTGTGTACATTTACTTACATTAAGAAAGAACACATCTATCGTTGCAAGTAAACGCAAGTGTCTATAAGCTCTCATCCGACGAGAAGAGATGAAGAGGGAAAAAGGCTCTGGATACAAGAAGAAGAAGAAGAAGACCCCCACGCAATCTCAACGTTTCATCTCTCCTCATCTCTCTCTCTCTTCTTTTCAAAGGATCCTTTTTTCCCCTACAATAACAAGCTAACGTTTTTTTCCCTCTCGTCATCTCTCGTCGTCGTCTCCACATCTCTCTCCAACCAAACCAAATAATATCTTGGAAGGAATGAACACCTGCTCGTGTCAAACATTTACATTCTACCCAGAAGGGTTCCCACGATTCTCTACTTCTCGCTCCCCATCTCTTATTTAATTTTCCGTGTTGCTCCCACTCGCACAAAAACTGAACAACAAAAACATCACTAATAGAAAAAAAGGAGTATACCTTCTCACTTTGTTGGACGCAGAGAGTTCCTTAACTATCAAAGAAAACCCATTTTTCTCTATTGCATGAGCAGAGAGAGAGAGAGACCGAGATGAGAAACGTTTTTTCCCCTCAATAATGCTCTCTCTCTCTCTCAATCTTCTCACTTTTTCTTATCGTTTTCTCTCTCGTCCTCACTAAAAGCTCCAGATTATTCAAGTGCACTGAGCCGGAGAATAGCTCTCTTTTCGAGATGACGTTTTCCTTACTGGATCATCAAAAAATACGGGGTTGAATAGGCTAACTAATACATAAATGAACCAAAACCTACATTGGGATAATACTGGGGAGACGGTGACGGTGGTGCATGGAGTAGGATGAATGCACCTTATAAATTTTAAATTTTCATATTGAAGCATTAGCCCAATCCATTGTATGACAATATAACAGTTTGCTTTAAGATTTACTTCCTTTGACTACCTTTAGTAGAGTTGTTCTGTCTGATGGATGCTCTCCGTAATTATACGCTCTCTGAATAATCATTTTTCAGATGCAATTTTAGTGGGTATTTATGCCTATACGGTAGTCTTAGCGGGGCATTTAGAGGGCATCACACAGAAGATAATAGCATTTTCTACTGAAAAAATTATCACAAGGAAAAAGTTGGTAATGGAATGAAAAACGAGTTGTCCCTTGTTTTTTCCGCCGGTGGTGGTGCACTGCACTGTGCACCTGAGTATGCGATTACCTGACCGGCTCATCTCCTTCCGATCACGAAACGACGACGACGACCGTAAAGGGTACAGCAGCATTCCAACTTGTGTATATATTTTTTCCAGAACTGATGAAGATGATGATTATAACTTTTAATTTATAGATGGAGGCATTCATGCGATGCGAGAGTTAATGATAATGACACACAGGTGCACGTGGTGATTTTCCTTGTCGTGATCCATAATCCCGAAATTGTGACTCAACTGCGTGAATTTCCACTCGCGTGCGTTTTAAAGGAACCTCGTCGTCGTATCAGGAATGATGAGACTGCGTACAGAAATGATGAGAACATATTATTAGAGCAAGTTTTGTTTTAACTAACGCTAAGTTGGAGGAACTTTAAAACAGAGCTAATGAGTTTCAGAGAATGAAAAAATATAGGGTATTTACCCTCATCATTTCGGGGATGAGCTTCATTTGTGTAAAATGACTGCTCTTATAGTTAGAAAGCATATTACGGTTGATTGTGGAGAAATACTATAAATGCCCGCAAATTCAGGTTGATTCGACTCGGAGGGAGAAAAGGGCAATTGAAGAAACTTGAAAATCGTTATCTCTGTTAATCAGAGAAATCCTACATTTGACTGATGATTGATTACAATAATAGGTATTTTATTTTACGTATTTTTAAACTGTTGCCAGCTACCTTGTAATTTGTGTGCAAGCAGGTTATTTTTTAAATGGGATCGCAAAATTTTAAATTGCTCTGGCTTCCTAATTATTTTCGCCAAGATAGGTGACCTGGAGGTTGATGATATGAAGATGATGATGATTCAACAGGAAAATGGGGTTTTGATTGCTAAGTACAAATTGAAAGCTCACATTGATCGTTATTAGCCGGATTTGCATGCCGGGTTTAATTGATGAAGGTTAAATTTGAGAAGGTGATGTGATCAGTGATGATGAGGCTGATAATGCTTGTGTAGTGTTGAGTTGCTGAGAACAAGGATGGATGAGATGAGATGAGCTAAACCAGTCGCAAGCCGTGTGCTCACTCACTCACTCTGCGAGAGTAGGTAGAAGCAGAGAATTTGATCGAGAAACCTGTTGCTTCACGTTGCGCCACGAGTTCGTAGATGGAGACAGGAGAGCTCCTTCAGGTAACAGGTGACCGCGAACAAAGCCTCTGATATTATAGGGATACCAGCCTCTGCGCCTGGTGTACTGGGTGGTGAGGGTATTCATTTCGTACAGGTTGCTGCTACAAAATCGGAGAGAGATTTTAAATTTCTTATCCTTGTAAAATATATTTCGTTCCGCATTTTTGCNTGCTACGAAATCGGAGAGAGATTTTAAATTTCTTATCCTTGTAAAATATATTTCGTTCCGCATTTTTGCTGCGTCGCATTTTTAAGAAATTGGTCACCCAAACTGAAAAAAACAAAAGGAGATGATACTTTATACTTTTATGCAAAACTGGAGTACGGATATTTGTCAGAAAATGATTCACGCTGCATCAGTCCCACTAACGAAATTGTGATTCATGCTGCCTGCATCTGTTGCACTCTTGTATAATGATGAAAGTGCATATAAACCATATGTGTTCTCTTATTCACAAAATTACAAGAAATTCCCAAAAAAGAAATTAAGAAGAAGAAAAAAGACAAAAAAGTGAATTCTGATTTTCTGATGACTAATGCGATGAAACTAAGTAAGTAAAAGACACATATGGCATCTCTTAAGAAAAGCAAAGGAGCAAGTGGTTCGAGGTTCCTCACTCTAATCAACCCTCATCACATCACCATAAGATATTACCATAGGTTGAGCCCAGAGAGTGTATTTCTGAAGAATGTGTGCATTCACATGTGCATAAGGAGAAAGGACACCAGAAAAGAAAGGAACGGAGAGAAGAGAACAGAGGCAAAAAAAGGAGCTGAACAAAGGGCGAAACAGTGAGTCAATCAGACGAATGGAATCTCGACAAGGGGGCAAAAACACATCATCATCATCATCACCATCAGCCGCAGCAGCAGCAGGAGCAGAGCAGGCGAGTAGTGTGGTATAATAAGAAACGATGAATCTCTTCTTCCATATGCGAGCGAGCGAGTGGTAAGTTGTAAATATGTAATGTGTGTGTTGTGTTGTGTGTGTGTACACAGTCAACAAGGAGCAGTCATCTCGGCTTTCAGTCAGCAGATACGGAAGCCAGAGAGAAGTGAGCTGGGAATACTGACACAACGGCTTTCCCACGGTTACCAAAACTGCCACTACTGTGGGGCTGAATAGAAGCTCAGCTCGTGCCAAACAAATGGCCAAAGCGGGTTTCACTATAACCATATGTTGTCCATGCATGTTGCTCGAAAAAAAAATATGACTAAGGGGTATAAGAGGGTACGCGTTTGTTGGCATATAAGTATATTATATTGAATTCAACTTGTTAAGCTTTCACAAACACATCAGTTTCAACTTTTATATCATGTTGTACTTATTATTATCTGCTGCGAGCAGCACGAAGGGGAGTTTTTTTTTCTCCTTCGCTTCTGGTACCATTACCAGTTTTTCAGCTTATATAGTGGTGATCCTCTCTCTCCACACAAGATATATATTTATTTTATGAGACTTTATATAGCATATTCAGAAGGTCACGTATTCAAGATTACCTACATAATATAGCGAACACAATCATTTTGTATATACCTATATGCACATAAATGCACTTATGATGAAACATGCATTAAAACATTGTATTCTTCTTATAGGGAAGAAGAGACGAGGACGAATATTATATCGCTTATACGACGTAAATAATCAAAAGTTGAGCATAACCACTAAGACTCTCGCTGGCGTAAAACCTTTTCCCCCTATATTCTTTGTCATATACCTCCATAATCAGTATCCAGTTGAAAAAATAAGGGTTGATGATGATGAGATTCCTACGGAAAGCGGTCTGCCCATTAACGCTTTTTACTATTGAGGGTTTGGGGCATAACTATAGAGTCGTTCGTGGTGGTGGTGGTGGTGGAGGTGGTTGGGATTCACGTTCCCGGCAGTTCATCTCTTTTTTCATGACACACACACATCTTACAACAAAGATAAATGGGAGAGATGGTATAATGAGCGTTACACATACATAAGGCGTCTGATGACAGACAGCCTGCCAGCCATGCTCTTACATGAGGTTCGGGGAGCCGAAAGAGCAACCCTTAGGACCAATTACAAAGAGTGTGATTCAGGGTCTCTCTATTTGCTCTTTTTCAAATAAAAAAATAAAAGATACAGGATTTTTATGTGATTCAATAACGCTCGTGTGTGTGTGTGCCTGCGTGTATTAAGTTGTATGTCGACGATGCGATATATTTACAGAGATTACGCCATCACACCAGAGAGAGAGAGATGCATTTCGATGTGATCCATTTTCAAAGGAAACTTTCATTCCATTATAAACTCACGTTTTTTTTCCTTACTTTTTTACATCATCGTCGTGGAGGACTCGTGAGTCCTAGGAAAATTTTTTTATATAAAAAACGTAAGTTGATATGAGTTGCTTTATTGCTTATTGAAATTTGTCACGCAGCAGCTCTTATGTTATAGTCCTTCATGGATGCAATTGGTATTGGTATACATTACAAAGTTTACGAATTTAATATACTTTTTAAGCTTCGTTCCATAATGGCTAAATCGAGATCATTTAGTGAGCAGAGTCTCAAACCATTCTTTGAGTAGGTTTTAGCGCAGAAAAGAGTTATCCAATTACACCGTAGAGAGAGATCCGATGCGATTACACGATAGTCAATTAGGTACCATGTACAATTGAAAGAGTATTATTGAGTGAGTAATGGAGATTTTCACTAATTTTCTCTGAATTCGATTTTATCCCTTGTTCAAAAGTAGAAATGCACAAAAAATGGCAGGCAGGAATAAAAAATGCTGGTAGATTTTTGTCTGGAAGGAGAAAGGGGTAACTTGATACACCCAGTGCCAGCTCGTAACCAGATAGTCCGGCTTTCCTCCACAACTTTTGCAGAATATGTATACATGTTTTATCTGACAAGGTCTATGTCAGGGTTACGCAAGAAGAGGAGGATGGATGACATTGAGATTCTGATCTATAAAATACGTCCTTTTGCTTGGATTTTTGGATCTTGGCAGCAGCATGTGTTATTTTCGTTGAATCTATGAAAATGCTCCAGATTTCTTGCGGAAGGGGTATAACCCGTATCGTTCGTTGCCGTTCTCTCTGCTCCCCTGCGCGTGTATCCAGTTTCCAGCCGTTTCTTGACAGACACCTGTTTTCCATTGCGAAATATATGGGAGCAAAAAAACCAGCAGCAGCAACAGCTCATTTCTATTTGCATACCTAGGTATATATATATATTATTTTTTTATATTGTGGATAATAGGAACAGAGATATAGATTTTATTAACCACATCATCAATCAAGATTTATCGAGGGTCATCTCTCCTCTCTCCCTGATAAATGATGAAACCCCTCCTAATCACATCTCATTGGGGGACAGTCGGACAGTCAACAAGTTCAAAGTACGCTCATCATCAAGAAATGCACATACTCTAGATTAGTGGCACTAACAACAATTTGGAGAATTTGAGGCTCATTTGAGTCGATTACAATGACCCGTCAGAAATATTTTTAATCAGGAGCTTTTTCTGTCCTCTCTAAAAAAAATGTAGCATTTGTCAGGTTCACCGTTAGAATGATTCACGCACAACAACAATTTCTCTTCTTTTTCAGGCACCTCATCATAATTTACCATTTTAATGAGATTTTTTCGAAAAATTGGCTCACACACGTGAATATAAAAACTCATCATTTCCACTCCGCCACTATACTATATTGTCATATTATCAAGCCTGAGAAGCGTAAATGTATTGTGGGGAGAGAAGAGAGCATCAAAAAAATGGTCTAGCGAAAAAAGCATGTCTGTTCTGATATAGATTTTTTTTTGATTGCGTGACTGGATACCTGTTGAGTGAGAAAGGCGAAGAGCGGAGGAGAGCAAACCTTTTTTCGCATGTCAATCAGTTAATTGGGCTGCACTGTTCAATTACATCACACACGACACGGCGTCAACTATATCAAGATCATGAATGTTTTTTTTGTACAGCCATTCCACGACGACGCATACTCTGGCATCAACAACCCAGAGGAGAAGAATGCAGGCATATGTAGCAAGTTAGTTGTAGGATTATTTAGCATTTTTTTATATTCCAAACCCGTAATATATTGGAAGGGTGCATGCAGGTGCGACAAAACAAACGAGGACTTGTTGAATGTCATCGTCATCGAATGTGATCAAAGGAGTAACCTAAAATTCAACGACAGACTTAATTATCCCGTCGACGACGAGAATCAGCTCATATATACGCAACAGATATTAAAAACAGAACACTGATCTCAGAGGCAGAAAATAAAATGAAGAAATTTGAAAGTGGTGAAAGGTTAAATGGGTTCAATAATACAAAGTTAATGACTTTTTTTCTGCTGACATTGTTCATTGAAAAAAATCCTTTCTCTTAAAACGTTCCTGACTTTTATGCACAAATGATTATCGTCAAGTGTAACAATTAGGCAGGAGCGGCGGTGGTGGTGTTACTTTTGATTGCTATGTTTAACCTAGTCGCATTATTGCACACGTACGTACGTATCTATAAAATGTTGGTATGAGTATTTCAATAACTTTTTCTTCTTATGTATATATATCCTCCTAGTTTGTATTACTATTACCTATTTGCATACCACAAAGGCACGCCAACACCACCACCAGCTGAGAAGTTGCATTCATGCTCCGCTGTCTGAGTCTGATATATGTATCCCAAAGAAAGGATTGAAAGTGATACCGTGGGAATGGGGCTGGCATCAGCTGTAAATATAAAATAAAACAAATCCCAACTCATCATCATCGTGTGTTTCACGTATACTAAAACTAACTACTACAAGGATCCATGTGCTGAGCTGACATGCCTTGCGTACCATCACATCTCATTATCAAAACTATTTAACCTCATCATCCCTATATATATATATATGTATATATANAACCTCATCATCCATATATATATATATATGTATATATACGTAATTCCGTCCGTGGGCAACAAACAGCTCGTATATATAACAATAGTAAAGAGATACATTCATATTTGTACACTAATAATAATATGTACACTATAAAGTGACAATATGTGAAGAACTAACACAACATCACACCAGTCAGATGACAAAATGGAAAGGAATTTGAAAGGGTTACACTTTTGAGAAAAAATGTGACTGTCAACTGCTTAACCCAAGAAGAAGTACACACACACATGTCAACTGTGTGCATGAAAAAGCAACAACGTTGGCACAAAGACCTCTCTCTCTCTCTCGTGTGTTGTTGTACATACCCGTCACCTTCCCTCAACATGACAATATTGACATGTTCACATCACATCATCACACACACACGCACACTATCGATTCCATGAACTCGAAGAAGAATCAGGAAAGTACTTATTTTTGCTGTTGACTACTACCTCCCTCTCTTAAAATGTGATGGAAAGTTGATGACTTCAACAATCGGAGGCGCACTACTAACTAGATCCCAAGGCATACATAACATATTAAGATCCCTGATAAGATCAACCAGTGTGCTGTTTGTTGGTCACTCCACTCACCTCCTCAACAATGTGACCAATGTAATGTACCAAGAGTTTTCATGGGAAATCACCTGGCAAAGACAGAAAGGAACTCAAAAGGTGTTTGTAGTAGTAGAGAAATTCCTAGAGAAACAAGATACTTTTCCATTGTTAGCAAATACTTCTTGCCAGCTTTGCACACAATACCCCATTTTTAAGAGGTGGCATGCGCCTGCAAAAATTCTTGGCAGTATTGATGTGATGTGTGATGTGTGATGGATGATGAAATGAAGTAATTATCCTTTCTTTGTCGTATATTTTTGGGACATATGACGTATTACCCCAAATGCTTGTTTTATATAATAGCAATAGCGCATGCATTATGCATTTACATATTACGCAGTAATCCCGACGTGTATGGCGGAACATATATCCAACAACAGGAAATAATATTTTAAATTTCGTCCACACCCAGGGCTGTCCTTGGATTTTTAAACTTGAATCCTATTGTTCATCATCATTTTTTTTTATTTTTGGAGTGCATTACACCCTTATGGTAGCGACGTAATGAGGAAATGGTAACAATAGGGTGAAGTGGTAAGCCATTTTTTATTTGAAAAATAGCATCCTATATCCCGTATACCGTCGTACCGTGCCTGTCATGGACTGTGTGGTTCGTGCTCCCATTATAATTATGATTACATTACAAAGCAGACCGAGCGAGCGAGTGCTTGGCTGGGAATAGGGTGTGGTTTGCCATCACGGGGTGATTTTTAAAAAATGGAGAAAAAAAACTATACCCCAACTTACATAATAATCACTTGTTTGCTTCCCACTTCCAATCTCTGCGTACGCAACAGGAGGAGGGTAGAATAAACTGGGGGAATAAAATCAAAAGGGAACTTGTTTTTCATTTCATTTTAGGTTTATGTTTCATGAGTTTTTTTTTCATCTCAACTCACTGGACCCTATTTTTGGAGTAGGAAGTGAGCCACAAAAATTAATACGAGCGAGAAGGGGAATGATGGGGATGGCAACAGGTAGCACAACTCAATGACTCGATAAACATCTCCGGAAGGGGAAGTAGGCTTATTTTCCGGTACGACGCGTGTTCCTGTATTATTGATAGAGAAACGATGGGGACTCTTATTGTTAAATTATATAAAACCGATCCAAACGCTGAGATAATACAATGGTCTGCTCCTTTCCCTTCACATTTATTATTTTTTTCAGTTCATCTCTCTCCCTCTCCCCTCCACAGGTTGCACTCAATCAGGACACACTCACGTGAACTATGCGCAGGTTTCGTGGGATCGGGATTGCTCCATAAAATAATTATTATACATGGACTAAAAAAACTGATGTATGCAATGTGATATGAAAATAAGTCGAGTTTTTCTGCACAATCACAGGATTGCACTCTAACTCTCTTTTTTATCACATTTTCAGACTCATTTCCGAGTAAAAAAAGGGAATGCTACATTTCTAATCTGAAATGGGTTACCTTAATATACACAGCTCTGCTCGCCTTTTCCAATTGCTGTAGGGTAATAATTTGATGGAATTTTTATTCGTGAGAACGATTTCTGTTCCACGTTCCCCTTCCCAACTCTCGCCTCTCGCCTCTCACTTGTTTACGACGGCGTGGCCTAAACCCAGAGGAGGAGGAGGATTGATTTAATTAATCATCGTCTGGAATAGCAATAATGCTGCTTACCTGTCGGGCTGTGTGGACGTGAGTCCGTGTGCTATCTTTTTGCACATCATTTGTTCCATTTTCCCACACATTAGTAGTCATTCACTGCTGCATTTTATGCTCACTTTTGATACTTGGTTGGGATATTCGTTGTCAGTTTTGATAACAGCCTTTTTATAATACAATGGATAGTGGAATATTGTATCTATTTGCGTTCACAAGCCCTCTTTTTATGCAATTTATTATATGCTCTTTTGTACGTGATGTAAGTAACTTTATTCCGCGAGAACAAAGAAAAGTAAAAGGCAAATAAATGTGATGCACAGAGAGTTGGTGGCGCTTTATTTTTACATAAAAAAGAGTTTGACTGTTAAACCATGTAAAAAATGGAATAGGTGAAGGTTAAGTTTATGCTGTTGTTTATTCTAAGCACATTCCCATAATTAGACTAATACCAATAAACACAGGGCACACAGGTACTTATAACTAAAGGCCTGTAGGCACGTGAGGTGTCTCAATGAATGCAGACACGCTTGAGTAGTGGTGTGCTGGTGGTGGTAATCAAGTGAAAGTCAAAGTGCGACTTTAATTACTTTACTTTACTACTACTACTACTACTACGAATTACCTATCATATTATTTTTGCACCGTTCAAAAACGTTATTTCAGTGCAAAAATTTGTGAATCCGTTCCTCAAGGATAATAATGTACAAATTGGACTAACATCCTGATGCCGTCTATAGTAAATCTAAGTATATCCTGCGTTATCTACCTATCCCATCCAGTAATCTAAGTAAACTACTATGTTTTGGCTATTGGCGGATTATATATTCAATCACAAAAGTATCATAAATGCAGAGGCATGAAATTAGGCTGAAGTCATGGTCTTTCATAATTATTCCAAAGTATATAGATGCCACTCAAACATATTGAGAACCGATAGACAATTAAAGGCGGTTTTAGTTTTGTGTAAGCTTGTACCCCGTCTGGTTCATCAGTTTTTTACAATTCAATCAAATCAGAAGAAGTGCAATGATGTTTATTTCAGTATTTTATTTCTCCATAATTATTAGCTCCGTCTCACCATTCCGACTTCTGGAGAGGAAGGCAGGTAAAACAACTGATATTATACTACAAATCTTTATTGACCACTAAACTTTCAAGGAATATAGGAATGGCACAACAACTTGTTATGCTCTGCTTCCGCCATTAAGCCGAGAGTATTACGCTAACACTTGTGTCTTGACTTGATTTTCATGGGAAAATAATTGTTGTTGTGAAACAACTCCTGCTGCAATTACTCTATGTAGTAGTAGAAAGGTGATTTTGCTCAAACAGGTTTATCCCTGTGTTATTTACTTTGGGATTTTTTCGTAAATAACTTGCACATCCTACAAAACACATGCCATTCCTGCGAAAAACCTTAAACTAGAGTTCGCCGTAATCGGAAACCCTTTTCAATCTCAGCATCAACATCCTTGTTGCTTAATTGTTTTCAAAGGTGATGACGAGGGAGATTCATTTTTTACACGAGTTGATGATATGATATTTCTCAGCAAACGGGTTAAAGCAGGTCTCTCCAGTACAATGTTCCGATGGCCAGATGGAGTCATCCCGTACAAAATGCAAAAGGGACTTTGTAAGAGCATTTCATTTTTTTTTCTTTCCTAATTTTAATTGATGGTATCTCCCGATTTTTATTGCAAAACGGGTCATCACATCATCATCATCATCATCAGATCAGCATACCCTAAAATCATTTATATTCGGGAAGGTTATCTAAAAATCACGTTTTGCATTTCCCTGATTTGAATTTTGAACAGCGGAAGACATGGAAGAGCTCCTTCATGACGCTATGGCCCTCCTAGAGAAGTACACCTGTATGCAATTCATTGAGAAAACAACCGAAAAAAACTATGTTTACATGAGTTACAACGAAGAGGGTTGTTTTTCTCACGTTGGAATGGTTAATCGAGGAAGACAGGTTTGCAGAAAAAAGCGAAACACTCGACTCGTTCATTCTCTCTCTCTGTCCCTCTTTCACACACTCTTGTTTTTACGTACACATGAGTACAAAAAAATTAGAGAGTATGCAAAGGAAAACACAGTGTTTGCTGCGTTTATGCATACAAAAATAAAAAGTAATACGTCAAAATTCAAAAAAAAAAAACATGAGATTAGGTTTAATTTATTTTTTTGCAGATATTTTTTTGTTCCACGGACTGATAGTACACGCATCATTTCAGCCTAGTTTTACGTTCTAAGAAAGAATCTACTTTGAATAAATGATCTTCCACTTTTTTATATCCTTTTTCAAGAAACTCAACCTTGGACGCGGCTGCTGGAAATTTGGCACGATAGTTCATGAGCTGATTCACACGATTGGGTTCTCACACGAACATCAAAGGAATGATCGGGACGAGTACATTACAATAGCGTACGACAATGTGGAAGAGGGTACAAGCTTAAATTTGTGTGTATAAAAACCAGTAAATCACTGTGAATAATTGAATTTGTGTCAGACAAATTCTCCCTCTTTTCTCAATCCAATCCCAATCATGTCGATTTCAAAAACTTTTTATATATATTTTTGTTGTTGTGTTATTGTACAGGGAAAGAACACAATTTTAAACTTGACAGAGAAATGGGTCTTGAGTTTTCCACGTACAATTTACCTTACAATTACGCCAGTGTGATGCACTATGGTCGGATGGCTTTTTCCGATGAAGATGATGAGCCAACTATTATCCCTAAGGTATATTTATATACACACAAAAAATTAAGAAGAAAAAATAACCACACCAATCCAAGCATAAAATGTACCATTAAATTATCAATGGAATAAGGCAATCCCGTAAGTAAAGTTGTGCATGCTTCCGATTTTCCGATCAGTCAGCCAGCCAGCCAGAGCCATACTGCTTCAACAAATATGTAAATAACTTTTTTTACGGTTGACTTCCCACAGAAACTTTCCGACTTGGGGAACAACCAGGAGGTGTCCTATAATCAAGTTGATAGGGATGGGAGACCTGTGATTGGTCTGAGGAAACTTACCTGGGGAGATGTCAAAATGATCAATCTCATGTACAAAAATGTCTGCTAGACTCTCGTCGTCGTTCTCATAAAAAAATGGCACAAAAATCTCCTCTTTCATTTTTTTTTACCCCTTTGGTATATATCACCTTACAAATTGTGCGATCATCAACCTGATTACACTTAAATATCAGGTGGAAAAAAACAGGTAAACAGAAAAGCCGACTGATCATAATCGCCTCGACGAGTCTACACCTGCACAATATATGCATACATATTATTATGGTTTATCTTGAACTGTCATTTTGTGCTTAATTATACCCTCATTTAATTTTCCCATAGAGAACACACCACCAGCAAATAAACATTTGTAAATACAGAGAGACTCGCACTGCCACCATCAGAGTTCCTTTCGATGTAAACACTATAGCCTTTATTCTTGAATAATAAGACCTTGAAAACAATCACACAATAAATTTCACTTTCATCCGTCTTACAATTTTTGCCAGCTTTAGCATATACGACAACCCATTATACAATGTGTAATTAATTATTTCTCTCTGTTATTCCTCTCTCGCTTCCATCCTGTTAAACCATGGAGGATATGTATATCAACAACAGAGTGGCAGGTATTCTGTGAGCGATTAGTAACAGCAGATCGAGCAAATGCGCAGAATGAAATCGAAAAAAAGAAGAATACTACGAACGCGAGGGTTTCCATTTCCACCTACCAACAGCATGATGATGACTGTAATAATGATTGCACTTGTTTTTCGATTTTGGATTGGATGATACGCCAAGATAAGTACGTACGTACATGACATCCCCCCTTGTTGTACACATGGGTATTTAAAGAAAATGAATGGGAAATCAAAGGGAAATATTGTTTTTATTGAAACGTGCAACTTACAATTGTGAATAAAACTGGCATTTAATTTTCCTATTGAAAATTGTGCAATAAAGTACACAAGCAGAGGAGCAGCATTACGTTAGAGAATATCCATAGAAAGCTGAGACTCTTAGAAAAGGAGCGAGAGAGAGAGAGAGAGAGGATGAAAAGCAGAGTGACTTTTAGCGGAAGCGCCATTATGGGAATGTATTTATATGGATTTTTTCCTTTAAGGTTTATCTTCTCTTCCTCTCAGTTTGCTCAGAGTAAAAGGAGAGGAACTTGTTCAATTTTACACAGTGAATGGGCTAATTACTCAAAAAAAAAAAGATTTCCAATCTGTCATAAAACAATAATTTAAAGGCAGCTAGTTGCTGTTACTACACATTGTATAGGCTAGGCATAATGGTGGTGTGGTGTGGTGGCAGGCAACTCGCGTTTTGGTTTGACTTCTTTGTTATACTTACGTGCAACAGGGACACTGTTCGGTAATGTGCTATTGTTTCATTGGTTGTGATTGTTGTGGAAAGATGTAATACGAATGAATCTTGTCATCGTTATTCTCTCTCACCATCACCATCAGAAGTTGTATATAACCCTTGTAAAAAAAAATACTCACCAGTAGTTGATTGCACTATGCGCTTTCACATTCTTCCGCGCTTTGCTCGCTTCCTCCACTGTCTCTCTTACGGAATCAAAAGTTATTACAATGACATTTTCCTCTGTGTCTGAGCAAATAATTAACGATGGCTTCACATCTCACCGGGGTAATAACATATTCATCTGACTTTTTCCTGCTGTGGTCGCGGCGGCACCGCGCTCTCCCCCTCTCTGTTGACTATATAGCGTTTTTTTCACTACGATAATATACAAAGGCAAAAGACATTGTTGAGCGTGACTTGATCGGCAGAATTTTTACGAGCTGTGTGCTCATCTCTCTCTCTCTCTCTCTCCGCCTTTCACAGGGAAATGTGATTATGTATTGGGATTTTTAGATGGTGCATAAAAGCGAAATAGTATTTGTCATGCAATCTCATAACTTGTAAACTTTTCAATGTCTGAAAAAACAATTATTTTGTAATATGTATTCTCTCTGACTGTTAGCCGCTTGCTTCTTCCCAGGAAAGCTCTCTCATTTGCATATATCTCACATGTGTAGACAAATAGAATAACAAGGGAGAATGCAAATTTTTCAATTTTTTAGTTGCTACCATTGCCAATTATGTTTTTTTCTTGAATGAAGCAGACAGAGAGAGAGAGAGAGAAAAAGAAGAAGAAGAAGAAAATACATAAAATGTGATCTTGAGCTTGCAGCGGATCAACGAGTTTGTATGGAGCAAAATGGATTTTTATGTTCACGCAATAATTTCAACGGCAATCATAACTTCTTGTTCCAGCTGGGGTCAAAAAGTTAACCTATAGCTTGCCGCTGGGAGTTTCTCTCTAACTGAGGATGATGATGTAAAGTAGATTAAAATATGAGCTTGAGAAGTTGTGTAAACTCACGTTATATTATGCTCATCTCCCTCTGGCAAAAGGGGATATGACTGAAGGCTACACAATGTTTGCAAATGGAGGTAAAGCATATAAAATATATATATTTAAAAAAGGAATCGTTTTTGTGGATCTCTTTCTTCTTTTTTTTAAAAAAAAAACTTTTTTGTGGTTGTCCACAGCGGGATGAAAAGAGTCGAGAGATTTGTACAAATCAAAATGTCAGCATACCGAATAAAACACGTCATTCCCATCTTCTTCCCGATGACAATACCTCAAGTGACAGTCAATTCGAGGATAATGGGGGAACTGTGAAGAGAAGTCGTGCCAGAGAAAAGGAATGATGTCTTAAGGGTTGACGACGACGACGAGGACGACGCTGACGTGTACTTTACATTTCCTCAAGTATTCTCTCTCCACGACGATATGGAATGGAAGAGCATCATCAGTAGCAGAAATCTGAAAAAAGGAGCACGGTGTGTCAGAGCCCCATGGGATAATTTCTTTTCGGTAGCTTTTTTCTTCTTGTTAGCTTAAGGTATGACGACTCTCTTTATACCTTATTGTTTACTTTTGGGCTCACGCTGAGCAAGATATTCTTATGTGGTTGAATTCTGACTGGATTTTTATTTTGACGAGAAGGAACCATCATCATCATCATCATCATCATCCACGCAGATTTATAATGTAAATATACTTCCTCTCCTCTCCTATATCGTACCCTTTTTCCCCGTAGAGTTTAATCTTTTTCACTCTTTTCATTTGGCACTTGCCCGACTTTGACAATATGGTGACAGCTAAAAGTCTTAAGGATGACTCTTGTAACACGGCCCTGTCATTTCCCATTGCTACTTACATACGTGCACTTACATGCTCATCACATATCAACATCATCATGTGCTTGTGAAATATGTAGTCAGAGTCAGAGTCAGTGTGTGTGTGTGATGTGTGCCTCTATTCATTCCCGTAAGTAATGAATGTGTACGACACACAACAAACGCTTTTTGGTTTTGTGTGTCACACTAATACTACAACAACATCAACCAGAGTCTAGGTTCCAGAGTCAGACAGAAATGTGGGGTTTTTGTAGAATAAAAATGAGCTGAAACGTCGTAAAAGTCTGTGTCCTTCATAGAGTTGCTGACCACACAGTACAATAATAACCATTGGATTTATGTCAAAACGCCGGCATGATTCATAAAGCAACTACTTCTCATGGATCCATCCCTCTGTCTCCATCCACATTTATTTTTCTAGCTATTAATGTCCTTTGTTATAAAACTTTAAAGGATTAACGAGAAGAACGGGTCGCTTTTGTACATTTTCTGTTTGTCCACTTTAGAGCTTTGATAATAATATAACCACTGTGTGTGTACATAGTCACAGAAAAGTTCAAAATTGTCCATGTACTCACTCGCCTGCTAATTTTACTTGGACTTTGGTCTGTCTGTAAGCGATTTGTAACGAATTTTTTTGGAAAAACAAAGAGGATCCGTGTGTTCACTCAACAGCTTTTGATCTAGAAGCTTTCCCACGAAACATGGTTCCCCATCCGAATCGATTAGTTCTCCGAGAAGGATTATAATTAAATAAAGGGGTAGAGTAGAAGTAGCGAGATGAAGAAGGCAGACGAAAAAAAAATTGTGAAAACTTGCCAAGCTGACGTTACCCATTTTGATAATTGTTTGGCTAATAAATGACTAATGCTCATCTTTCAGTATCACTCACAAATCATCGCAGATGCGACTTTTTCATCGGACTCGTCTAATTGTTCCTCTATAATTACTACACTTTATCAAGAACCCCCATAACTACGTACCTTTCTCAGTAGAAAGATAGTAAGATGGTATAGTATACTACTATTGATTTACTATAATAATCCATTTCTTTTGCCATATGCGTTCAAAGCAAAACTTGTTATTACAAATTTAGAAAATAATTGCGTCCGTCTGCCACACACGTCGTAGTTGAGCCAACAAATCTATAATCTGTATATCCTTTAGAAGAGTTGCCATTTGACAGAGAGTTTTAATTACATTGGTGGCGGCGGCGGTGGCGTTACGTTACGTGAGGACTGCACTGCAGAGCATTCTCCTCCTCGTCACATGGCACATATTATACCGTTCGCACATGCAAAATTCGCTAGAATTGCTCTGCGACTGTGAGTACAACGCTAAACACACCTTTTTATTTGCATGGATTCCATTACAAGGTTAGGGAAAAGAAATTTGTTTCACACACTTTCCATAGCCAAGACACACTGAGCTGCTTGCAAATTGCGATGATTGGGCTGAATGAATTACTGTTAAAGTTGAATTTTATAATTATACGCATGACAATAGGCAGGCACATGTGCGAGAGCAGTAATTAGTCTGGTGGTGTGGTTGTGGTGGTTAGTGAAGATGGATCATTTTTTTTTCTCTTTGATGTGTTATGACCGCATCAAAACATATGCATGGCATATAGCAGACATGTGCACACTCCCCAAGAAGCACATTTTTTTTTGTCAAGAATGACATGACGTGATATGAGGATGGGTGCATGCAGCTCAAATCAAATTATAAAAGGTGGAAAATCAAGAGGAAAAGTATGCATGTGCCACACACAGGGACTATGATATAGTTAGTTAGGTGGTACATGTATCCCACTGATATTTTTTTTAAATCACTGTACATGTCACTATACAAATGCAAATAAACGAAAAGTAGGTATTCATTAACCTGAGTGAATTAAAGGTTGCTTTTTTTGTCAGCAAGTATAGGTAAGTAAAGTATATGCATGATTGTCAGAGATAAAAAAGCAGGCTATCGCTAGCATTACATGCACTTTTATGCAGTTTTACTAGTTTCCCACAAGAGGCTTGTGATGTGATCGTCGTCGCTCTCACAGTGACTGACTATACGTTTAGTTTTACGCCTTTGTTGTGTGAGAATTCTCGCATGGAAATAGTCATAAAGTATGTAATCACTTCATTTAAATAGCCAAATTCCACTCTCGTTTTCATTTCAGCTCCTTTGTTACAATTGTCAAGAGTGTTTGGGGCGATGATATATATATTTTTTTGTAAAAAAATAGAAAGTATAAATATCGCTCTATATATATTGGCGATTTCACACACGCGGCTCGAGAGTAAGAGGCATTTATTTATTTGTGTGTCTACTATGTGAGCAAAATTAGTCTGATTTTCTTGCTGCTGGTATGGTGGTGGTAGTAGTAGTAGTGCTATCAAACTTATTGGAATGGAATCTTTTATGAGTACATGTCCACATTCCACATTATGGGTTCACACTCAAGTCCACATTTATCTGATGGCAATAACTACGCGGTGGTGGTGGTGTGGTGAGGTAGAATTGAGTGTGGAAGCTATCATGTGAAGTCCTGTTTACAATTATATGCTCGTTCTAATTCCTTCCTATTCTCGTTATCACTAATTTGATTCCGATTGGATTGAGCTCAAGGCTAGCGAATTCAATAATATGTGAAGATGGGTACGTTTGAGTGGAAGAAAAGTGACTTGTGGATGGAATGGGTCATCTGCGGTCATATGGCTGGATTTTTATTGGGAATACCTCTATCTTATCTTTGTCGATCGACTATATCTTTCATTTTTTGTTAGTACCGTTATGTTTTTGACGAGACCTTGATTTTGGTCGTTCAACTATTTTGCATTATAATTTGCGTAGCTGGAGCTAGTATGTTGATTACGGAACGGAAAGATTAAAGCGTGTCTTAAGTTCACAAGATTCTGACTCTGTTCTGTTCACAATGCCCCAGGAACTTGGTAGCAGCGCTTCTTGTTGTTGCTACCTTTTCCTTATTGCAATTTTGCACAGAATGCCAATTAGCTCGCATGTTAGCTTAGAGCTGGAACGAACTAATTTAATTTTTTAGAATGTAAAATTAAAGTTTTTAACCTGTTTTCCCTACTCGCACGTGACTAACATATATAACCTCCAGTAAAGTGAACTACTTTTCCTTATCCAAATAGGGATTTAAAGGTGGTGGTGGGTGATAAAGACATTTTTAGCAGCGTTATACATATAGAGGCTAAAGGCCACACACAAACTCAACAGTTCCAAACAATAACCACCTCCTTTTCTTTCCCACACTTCATCATTATGCGCATGATGCCATGCCATGTGCGAAAAACACTAGATAATTCTCAAAGCATTACTCATCTCTCCGTCTTATCAAATAAGAACACTAAATATGTTCCGACAGAGATGATATATACATATATATACAACATACAGCCTGCATCACTTACGTGGCTACTAACGTAAGTACCGCTATGGAACCTTATGAGTATTAAAAAAATACATTCACACTCATCTTCAGTGGTATCCCTATTACCGCGCCAGAAGAACTGCAGACAGATTGTCTTTTCCTCGTTTTTTATGATCATCATCACACATAGGACTTATTTGCCGAGTAAGTACAATAGATGAAATGGGATGGTGTTGTCTTTTCAGATTTACGACGCTAAAGGAGAGTATGAGAGCGGTGGTTTGGAAGACGTCCCACGCTCCCCTATTTACTGTTTGTAGTAAAATTGGCAATTTCAGCAACACATAAAAGGTCATTTGCTGGGTGTCGCTTTGATCTCATCTTTTCGCTGTGGTATTCGCTCGCACAGCACATCACTTATTCCCCCGCTTGTTTTTACTAGATTTACAACCCACTTTACAATTCGCGATTTGGTAAGTAGTAAAAAACATTGGATTTCCAGCAACGCAACGCAATGCAATGCAGTGTCATCACTAAATACTACTACGTACTACCTTTTTTTTAAGTATTTCCACGATGAACAGACGTTATTATTATTATTAGTCATCCAGATTTCGTTGTGGTCTCCAAGGAATGTCTTGAGCATAACGTTTCGCGGCAGAGGCTACGTGACACTTTCTTTCACCTATACCTACACCTTCTAGGAAATACTACGATCTTGCCACCAGTCATCAAGTCATCATCATCCCATTATAATTACACATGTGATGTGGGTGATTCAATTAGATTACGAAATATGAGATAAAAAATGTTGGTTTATCCATTTAGACATTTTGGAATACAACTTGCCGAGTTGGCAATGCACATTTTCCCAGTAATATATTATTCCTAAGCTATGAAAAAGATTAAAATAGTCTATGCTACTAACAATGTAAGTACATATACTACAAATACATATGTGTATTATGTTAATTGCAAGTACCACCGCAAACTTCCCTTTTCAGACGAAAAGTGAACCGCGCTCGTAAAACGTTCTCTCAATTGGTAAAAAATCCAACCGTATAATCCGGATGGTAGACACTAGTTTTCACGGAAAGCACGATTACTTGAAAACGCGCAAAGGTTGGTTGGAAGCCCTTTTGTTTCTCGCCGGTGTCTGCACCCCTATTTTATACAGTTTTTCAGCAACATTGTTGTGCACCAGCTTTCATTAGAAAATGGCTAGGAGTTCAAGGTGGATGGATGTAATGAGGTCTAAGTGATTTGTAATCCTAGGAGTCTGCACAACACACACACCCCTTTGAAACTTTTCCTCATTCCGAAATCAGTAGTTTATCCTCCTCTCCGTCTGTCCTGCTTAAAGCAAGGCAAAAAGGAAGGTGCAATAAATGCACGTAGGATTGTAGAGACACACACAGGTTCTATCCTGGAGCCAGGCGAGTGTCGAGACGGAAGAAGGTGGGTTTACTTACGCCTTACGCTTACGCAGCAGCAGTTTAAACGACAAGGGACTCAAAGCTATAAAAGTCAGCTCCAGCTATCATTATCCGGTAGGCTCCCGATTGCATTACTTTACTTAACACTTGTAATCATGTGAAGTCAATATGGGCTTACGGAGCATCATCCCAAATGAAACAAGTAAATAGACAAGGTGTTACACATTATTTTGGTGTGCGGATTGCCCTTTGTATATGATATAATGGTCAAAAGGTCTGGGCACCCTGAGCCAGTTGGTGTTGGTGCTAAAATAGCAACAATTATGTATTTACTGCAGCAGGACACGAGTAAATTGTGCTAACTGGCTGAAGTGCCACCGTGTCGGGCGGCAGAGCTTTATATAGCGTTTTATTTTAACAGAGAAAAAAAATATGTGGATCTCACATTTCAAATTACACAGAAGAGAGGCAGACTGACTCTATATTTTATTAGCTATGGCCACTACGGACGGGATTTATTTATAAACGAAAGAAAGACGAATCAGACAGAACAGAAACAGAAAGCGCATCGTCGTGTGGAATTGCTGAAATTAAAGGGTTTACTTTTCCGATCCATTTTCACCTTTTAAATTTAGCTCAACGCGGCGACGGAGATTATGCCTGCCGAACGAAAATCCATTAAAATTTTTACCTTTAAAATTATTATAAACTCTTGGGGAATTTCGTTGGGGAGTTAAATGCGCAAGTATATTTAATCATCGATAATTGGAAGATGTTACGTCTTGATAATCTCTCATCTAGAATCAAAGAGTTCACAATGGACTTTCTCTGGTGATAATGATACCGATCGATCTGTGATGATAATAAACCAGTAGCTGAGGTTTAGACAAAAAAGTGATGTAAATGATAATGGGCTGTGAGAAGTGAACATGCTGAGCGATCAAGCAAAATGTGGGTAGTTGACTGCGGCCCAGACAGTGCAGGCAGACGAATTGCATGCCTTCAGCACAAAATATAAAAAAAAAGTTGAATAATATATGAAGTTAAGGCAAGATCATCACGGATTTAACCACTGCCATTGTGTTTGATTATCGGTGATAGGATGCCTTTTAAGATTTCTTGAGAAGATATAGCCCGGAACGTTTATTGTGAATGGCTTCAATGAGGTTGATTTCATCTAATCCGTGTACATTGTACATATATAAAATATATACCTACATCTTTGCACTTCATCTCATCTCTAGAGAGAGATCCATATACTAAAACACACAGACACACACACTTCCTATAAGTGTTCAAAGTTTCAAGATCAATCCTCTTCTTAGTTAGAGTATAAGAATGGAAAGGGATAATATATAGGATATAGTGACTTTTTTGGGTATATAGTATAATAGATCCCATCTGCAGATCATCATATTGGATATAAGGATTTTGTTTCGTGGTGTATAGGCACGTAAGGCGACTGGGCGTCCGTAGCGGAGTGCGTTGTGTGTGTGTGTGTGTGTGTGGATCGCAGGTGTCGGCAAAAAGCGTGGGAAGAGCCCTGAATGCTGGTCTCCCACGCTACCTGAATAGACCACGAGCTCACTCCTGGCTAACCGTATGTCTTACGGATGAATGCCACACAGCACACAACAGCTCTTTTAAAAGTAATTCCTTCTCCTTTTCTTCTTCTTCATCTCTCTCTTTAAAAGACCATTTTAAGGAATTCCCTAATGTCTACCTATAGCCAGCCAGGATATATATTCGTTATAGGGAAAAATGAACCATGTACGATAATTACATCTTCTGGTTAGAGGTGAATGGATCCTCAAAACCTTACGAATTTCAGTGTACGGAATGTGTGTAGATAGTTATTTAATGAATGCATATACCAGAGTAATTTAAAGTTCATTCTTAAAATTGGAGTCAACGAGAGAGAGAGAGAGATAGAAAAAAACGGCCATGCGTTGCGTGGCTTTAAAGGTAAAAAAACTTCCCTATTTACATAATATCCTATCTAAAGCGCGGGGATACCTTGGATGACTATTTCGTGTAGCCCCACATACTCGTCCAAAATTTTCAGTTTGGTTACAATTGTATAATAATTATACTCATTTAAAAACAAGTTTCACTTCAACACTGATCGCTACTGAAGATGTTAGGGAACGATGTTAATTAAATAGCCACCACCTCATCTTCTCCCATAATGATGCTGCTGCGTTTTTCTGTGTCCAATTATTCAAACGGTTCCATTCCTACTACGTAGGTATAAACACAAAAAGGATTTTTTTTGAGTTTGCAGCAATGTACTCGTACGTACACCCAGAAAAACTTGGAATTATCCGGTAGCAGGCTGTAAAGGAGGATAAAAATGTAAATTCATATACACAATTTTCCCATATAGTATTGCGGGCGAAAAAAGCCAATAATAATCTCTTCAACAATTATCGTTTTACTCTCTTCTTGACTTCTCCTTCCAAATATAATTATTGTTGCGTTTTCATTTTCCAACTCGGGAAGCAATTCCACACTGTCGTTAAATCATAATACTTATCCCACTGGCATATACCGTCTTCTTCACAAAAATTATCCAAATCCACCAGGGAGCAATTCATCCTGATGTCCATCCTCCTCATCGTATATATCGTGTAAAATCATATTATATTCCACTCTGTGATAACTTATGCATGCATAATCATCATAATAGGAAAATTATGACACAGTTTGATACCTTGCTCTACAAGCACGTTACCTTTAAAACTCTCTGCTGCTCTTCTCCTAATTTCCATTCATTTTCAATTCTCATGGCACTACTCTGCGTGCACTTATGTTGATTTCATGAGAGGTATGGTATACCCACCGAGGAGGTAAAAGGCCATTGTGTAGTGTCTGTCTGACTGATTGTAATGAAGACTACTATATACTAACCACAACAACACATGCCAAAAAGTGAGCGGTATGTCACAATAAAGGGAATACAGAAAATTCAGTTCCAACTCATGTCAGACTGCTGCTACGATGCGCTGTATATATGCGGTGTGACAATAGGTCTGACTTTTAATCTTCATTTAAATTGAGCTGACGTCTACCTGTTGTTTCTCATTTTAAAGTCTAAATGACGCCGTAAAAACTTGCCTGCTATTTTAGTACTTTCATGGAGAGGGATATGAATAGATGCTAAAAGTACAGTTAAAACTATGATGGTGATGAAGTGATGAAGTGATATACATTCCCTGTTTTACTTGTGAATATATAAATGTAATATTCAAGGTTTAGTTAGCTTGGTCGGCATATCTCACTGGACTTTGACTTTCCATTGGCAAGCTCAATGCTCCTATATCTATCTATTTCGAAATAATATCGTATGACGACGACGGTCTATTATCGCGAACTTGTTACAAGCGAGACGAATGTTTTGTACCAATTCCACAAATTCCATCATAAATATCTACATACCTATATACCTATATGATGCAGATACATTTATTTATTATCTGTGACATTCAAGTGATCTAGAGCACGATACATGTTTATAAGGAACGATGAAAGTCACAAATCTCATGTCAGGAATCTTCCAAGTAAAGCACATCCGAGCGGCGGCGGCAGTAGCAAAATGATTGTTGTTGTTATTATTATTATTATTGCTGGGCTAGTAATAGGTACTCCATTTGTGTATATAATTGTGATCGACATTTAGAAAGCAAATCTCGGCAGTAGTGTGTGTGTGTGTGTGTAGCCTTGATTCATGTCCTCTTACACGCTGGGTGGTTGTACTCTCTCATAATATTATAATGCTCAAAACTCCCCATGTAACTTAATGCACGTAATACATTTAACTACTACTACTACTACTATTCAGCGTAATCACGTCGTACTTAAAAGATAGGCTCGGCTCGTCGCGTCGTCGGCCGGTATATCATATATCGCATCGCTATTATATTATGGTCAAAAGAGAAGACTTAAGTAACGTACGTTCATCATGTAAATACAACAGCAGTGGTGGAGGTGGTGGTGGAGGAGGGAGGTTTGCTCAAAGCGTATTGTTGTTAGGCATGAGGTATGACGGTATAAACTGTATGAAGAAACAACAGAGCAGACCATGGGAATCCATCCAGCAGCAGTCAGAAGCCACCCTCTCTCGCCCTTTTAGCACTGAGAAATTACTCTGTCGCCAGTCATTCATGCTTTGACTCGTGAGCTGAGCACACACAGCCAAAAAGTAAGAGCAAGCAACCCTCTCGGCAAAAACCAAGTTGGAGAGAACTTGAGAGAAGTAGGAGCTGTAACAGTGTGTAGTAATAGTAATCCACTAAAAGTACATGTAAAGTAAAAGCAGCAACTCACTACCCATTTGCCTGTGCTGCTGAGCAGACACGCGTTTCACTGGGCGCTATATATCATATAGTTTTTTTCCCTTCAACCTAGCGCTGTGCGGTTGACAATCAATTACAAAAAAAACTGTCTTGAAGTGCAAGTTGTGTGTATTTTACACAAAGTTTGGAACAATTTTTTTTTTCGTGAAATTTCTCTAAAAACTAAAAAAATCATTCACAATGGCAGCCGTTGTGGCTCAAGAGGAACAACCCATTTCCCGGACTTATCAATACCGAAAGGTAAATTACATAATTATTAATACTATTATTAGAATTTTTTAAGAAAAATACTCAATCCTAGAAACAAATAGATAAACAGCTAGAAATTGTTGCATTTGGTTTTGGAATGGCTGTAAAGATGATGCACACATATGCACACGTGCCGTAAGCCGTAACACATTGAATACAACAGGTGTCCACCTGTCGTTTTTCTTCATCTCGCGCTACCCCACTTACTTACTAGAGTAATGGTTAGGGTGCAGAAGGGAAATAGGAAACTGTTATCCAGTAAAAACATAATTTTTTCCCCTCTCATAATAACCTTTTTTTGTTACTTCTTCCTGTGCACAGGTAATGAAACCAATGCTTGAGCGGAAACGCCGAGCGAGGATTAACCGTTGCTTGGACGAGTTGAAGGAGTTGTTGGTGGGGGCTTTGCAAGCGGAAGGAGAAAGTGTGTCTCGTTTAGAAAAGGCTGACGTTCTTGAGCTAACAGTTCGTCACCTTCACAAGCTGAGGCGAAGTCAGCAAATTAGTGAATCTAGTGCTGGTGAGCGTTTTCGAGCTGGATTTGTTCACTGTGCGAATGAAGTGTCGAAATATATAACAAACGCAAGTAGCCCTGGACCAGTAGACATGACTGTGAGCTCCCGTCTTGTTGGACATTTGGAGACGTGCATCCGCCACTTGGAGTCATCCGCCCAGATTCATCATCAAATGATCCAGCAGCAACAACAACAACTGCCACAAGGGTCCCCTCCTCAGTTGTCCCCGGTGGCAGGCTACCCAGCCGGGGTGGTCCCTGCAAGTTTGATCAGTCCCACTCCGATTGTGAGTGGGGGGAGTGGACACGGTCTCAACATTTTGACCACCTACACCCCACCATCATCCCCAATTAACTCGCCAAACCAGAATGGGCATCACCCCAGTGCAAAGTTGTACGCGTACATGCCTGGCTCTTCAGGGTCCACCGGGTCTCAGAGCTCACCCGCCTCATCAGTCTCATCTGCAGGGAGCCTAAGCCCCATTCCACCTGCTCACCTGAATCACCCCTTCGCCGCTCATCTTGCCTCAGCAATGGCTCAACAGCCACTCTCTTTGTGCACCAAATCACCAAACCCCGACGAACCATTAAATCTCTCAGAGAACGTGTGGAGACCGTGGTAATGTTGAGAAACTCTTTCAAAAATTTATTTTTTGTCCATATAAGAACTCAAAGCACACATAATATTGCGGCGGTACGGTACGATAGAATGTTATTAGGCATGTCCTCGTGACGTGGTATTAAAAAAATTAGTCCTCCATCGGTTGCTACTTTGCTGAGCTAGTGAAAAAATCTGTTTACGAAATCCAAAAATCAACCATTTAGTCTTTCATATCCGTTAACTTGTAGCTTCGTCAATACTATAGTTGTTCCAAACGCAATGAATCTTTTTTTAAAAATAATACACTGTTTGGGGGGTATGACTTGGCGAACTGCCTTTCTTGTATTTACCTGTAAAAATAATCTCACTCAATTTAAAGTGCACTTAGGTAGACATACACCAGTACAGACTTACATAAGATCTGCTAGCCAATCCAATATTTTTAATAAAAAATAATAATCAATATTGTACTAAGTTAGTAACAATTATTAGATCTGCATAGATCCAAGAACGCGTTACAGACAATCAAGCAATTTTGTAATCAGTAGATGAGATTAATATAGTGGTAACGAACGGGTCGAGTGCCTTATTTTATAGATATCACAAGGTATCACCTCTCTGCAATGACTTTTCAATCACAACAGGTGGAATGTATATCAATAATAATAATAATATCAACTCAAGCAAGGCAATCCTGTTTAAAACTGTAGCTAATCTTATCACAGCGATTTTATAATTTGTATAAATATTATAAAAAATATAGAGTATATGAAATTATATATCAGCCATTATTGCATTACATACATTAGTTCAGGTGGCGTGTAGGCAGAGAGAGATATATATCCCTCTTCTCTGCCACGCGTCCCTTATCACTTTCAAGAAAGCCGGAGACAATCAATCCAGTCGATAGGTTTTGTGCAAGGTAAAGACGGGATTTTGGGTGTGACTGCTGCCAAGTAATCACAAATCATGACGTAGTTGTGCCCACCACACCAGTTCTTTCCAAAAAACTAGCCTTATTGATGTATGTACATAGTAGACAAGTAGTGTAGCACGTAGTGAGCGTAAAGCGTAATATGCTTAACAGTCGATGGAAGAATACATAAATGATTTTATGTAGATACTATATATTGTGTGGTATGGTAATATGGTGGTGTGTTTATCAACTTTCTCCACGAATGAGTATGAGTAACAAAAAAAGTCCTATCCTCGGAGGATGTCTGTTTGTATTGATGATAGTATAGGTATATATATAATATCTGTTATACTAATACTACTCAATTTTAATAATGCAGTGAAAACAATTACAACATATGTACTTAACACAAGAACAACAATATTATATATTACCTTAACCTGTCCGTTATATCAAAGTGTACCCTTAAAATATTATATATTCACTGAGATTGTTTAATCGCACTCTATCGACATTATTGTTATTAGTAGAATAGCATATAGATAATTTTAGTTAAGATGAAAATATATCGCTTGTAACAAACTCAACTATTTAAAAAAAACTGTTTATTTATCTTATGATTTTTTTTCAAAAAATAAGATCTCACGTGTCAAAAATAGATGAATTGTGTGGAGCTCGATTGCGACTTTCTTTTTTTTCGTCATATATGGAATTTTCTAGACATGTCATATCAATTCATACTGTCATACCGATCATTACTCTTTCCTCAACATCATACATTTTTTTCAATCATCCTGCTGAAGATATCACTTAATTGTATACAAATACTACGCCGAGCATCAGACATGAAGCCAAAGATATTTTTCTTTTTCCATTTTGGGGTCAACTGCAACATCAGGCTGGACCTTTACCCGTGCTGACAAGCAGACCCCATGTGCGTGGACAAAAACTAATCTCGCATTTGAACTTTATCGAAAAAAATTACCTATTTTGAAAGAAAAAATCGTTACCCATTTCAGACTTCGAACGGCGGCGGCGGCCAGGCAAATCTGGAAAAAAATTTCATCATGCATAAAAACTGTAGTTCACGTGATATGCCTCCATGAGGAATTAAAGCACGAAGCCATATATTTATATTATATCCGTGTCGTAAAATTAATATTACTGCATATATGGCAAATCAATAGAGCAATCAAGGAAAAGTTTGACACAGAATGAAGACATCGCATCCCACACCAAGTGGCTGACACAAGGTGCGGAACATGCTTGCCATCCTGCAATATGCGCACACTCGAAATAAATAAATAATAGCAAAGATAAACCATCCCACCATCACCTTTGAGACCTTCTTCACAAAAAAAAATTCATGCCGCCGACATGGAATCCAACTTGGCAATTTTGTCACAATCCAACGTTTTTTTCTCTCTCTCTCTCTCGAGAATTAATAGAAATCCAATGAAATCCAGTCATTTGCAGTTTCACGACCACGAGGCATGCATGATCGACCATTTACGATGTATAAAAAGTATAATTAGCGTTGATTGATCAGTTATCTCTCAGGCGTTGGGTTTACTGTCCAAAGTACTTTATTTTGACTGGAATTTTGAGACGCTATTCAACACAGAGTCAGCAAGCAAGAAGCAAGCGCCAGCTAGGCACGTTATAAATGTGGCTGTGAAAGGTTAAGTGTATAATAGAGTTGTGCCAATTTAAACAAATGAAAAAATGCAGATTTCATCATTGATGACATGTCGACATGCGCAGCAGATATCCTATTTTGTATGTAAAAAAACTCCAAATATACAACTTACTCACTTACGGCCATATATCGACGAAATATATAGTAGAAGCCATAAATCCCATGCTGCACTCAAACGGGGATTTATTGGGCATCAATAAAAAAAAGCTGTGGAAAAGTGCTGTAAAGAAGAACCCTCCGTTTTTTATCGACGCTCATGGTCATTTTTTTCTCCTTTCATGGACTATCAATACCGGCACAAGTTGCCGAGCTAAGCAGAAAAGGGGATGATGCTGACGCATGCAAAACATTTATCATATAGCACCACCAACCACCACCACACCAGCTTCATGCTTTGATTCCTTCATCTCATCCTGTTGTACGCATTTTTTCTTCTTACTTCTCCGTCAATTTATGGTCATTCAAAAAAAATTGATTTTTTTTACACGAATGCATTCAATTCAACGAGCATCATGTCCACTGTATATATGGGTATAATTGATAAGACGGGGATTTCAACTTGACCCCACATCCTTCCCCAGAAAAACCATTTCCAGTGATAAAAGAAAGAAATTATAGTTGCCTGCTGCAAAGGAGCAGCAGCACGTCGTACGATTCTCACTCAATCTCTCCCACACTCATTTCGTTTCGGTTGACGGTTATCCCATCAACATCCGTGCTCGCCTCGATTAGACTCATTAAACATTAAAAATGTGTGTAATGGTACTCGTGAAAATACAGAGTCTGGGCATGTATGTATATACAAATAATAAGAAATAAGAGGAGGCAGCTGAAAAGTGGACAAGTGCATCTTGAAGATGGTTTCCATGATGGGAATATGATTATCAGAAAGGGGAATACTTAGAAATGTGAAATTGGCCACTTTATTTACTCTCTTCTGCTGGCGGCCATAAGCCACAAAATCAATGAACGGACGCTTGGCAAATAAACTTGTGTAAGAAGCTCACTTCACACATTGCCTGATTGACGACGATTCTTAATCTTGTGAGAGAAACTGGGGGCAGCAAAGCATGGGAAAAGTAAACAAAGCAACAACATTCATCAAACAAAAACTTGAAGAAGACTTTTTTTTCTTCTGATTAGAGTAAACAAACCCAGAACCCAATACTGCGTCATACCTAACTCATCACATCCATCATAAGCCTCGTGAGATGAGGACAGATAGAGAGTTGTTTAAGTCGTATGATTAACCATTTTATTGTTTTTATCGCGATAAAATTATTATTAAAGTGAATCGTAGAAAATATATGTATGTATCTTCATTGCAGTCAGAAGAGAACAAGGTTTTGTATTATGATGTGACTGACTGCTGCCGTTTGATGTTGAAATAACCCTCTTTAGAGGAGAAAAATGTATGTTCCGTCTGGGTTCTGACTGAACTGCGCATTTTTGCTGCTGACCAGAATGAACTGGGCTTCAAATGAGTCTGGGGGAACGGTGTAAGGTGAATGAAGACATTAAATTGGTTAATCTGCTGTGGTCAATTATCTTACGTATTTAGAATGACGCAAGTATTTATGCTGGGCATATTGCTGGCGGAATACAACCCAGTGAGCCGCCAACAAATCTACTAAATGCATAATTTTTTGTTTCCGTATTCACTTTAGGTATTATTTACATCCCAACTTTGTTGTTCATCTTCTCTCTACTAATTATCCTTGTTATAAGCCTAATTCCCTAAACCAGAGCACGATTTGCTTCCCCACCTCAACAGGGAAAGAAGAGGGAGGGATTAGAATGTCATTTCACATCTCCCCAGCCAATAGGGCTACTCCCAGGGGAATGAATTTTATAGTCAGAATATATGGATTACAATAATATTTTCATTTGCTAATCATGGCAGAAGGTTCTGCATTCATAATGTATTAGCACAAGCTAATAAAAAAAACTAAAGAGGCACGTAGCACACAACACACACACGAATAGTCTCATTCATTACCAACAAATTGCCACAAGCAGACAAAAACACTTCATTAGACATTCATAAATGCACAACACAAATGACAATTCGGCTGGCTACATGCTCTTGAGCTAATCATCCTATCATCATCATCATCATCCATTCTCTTTAAAGGGACATTTCAAAAGGTTACGGATTTGCATAATGAACATGAGACGAGGCGATGATCACAAAAGATGGATCACCAAAATATGGATGGAGTGTGGTTGGTGTTGGTGGTGGGCCTCGCTCGGCTGAAAATGAAGATATAGTTAGTGGAAGTAAGTAAGTAGGTATAATAGGCTTGTTAATTGGTCCAACGATTAAGCATCTATAACCACCTATTACTAGCCCGATTATGATAAATTACGAATGTTGTGAAAAGTGGTGGTGTAAAATCATGTTTTAGTGTAAATGCAGCGATAATGAAAGGAATATAATATGGCAAGCTGATGAACAAAGGGAAAATGGGAGCATCATATCATCAGGCAGGCAGACGGAGAGATATAAAATATGTATTAGCGAAAGGTGGTGGTGTGGTGTGGTGTGTGGCTGGCTGTTTCACACAACTCACACGCATTTTGAACCAACTACTATACCAACAGTTGAGGTAAGCCGAGTTGAGAAAAAGGAGGTGAAGAAAGGACATAAGGAAAGTTGGTAGATTTTTATATAGCACGTGCTAATGTTTTGTTTGTGCATGCGCGAGTAGTAGTACATGTACACCTTCCCGACTGTCTCTTTTTTCCAAAGAAACTGCTCTTACAACCACATTCGTTCTGAGGCGCAGACATACGCATGTATGTGAGTATGTATACCTAGACAACTATCTCTGCCGAAGAAAGATTCCTGTGGGAAGAAACGACGAGAGAGAGAGAGAGAACTTGTGCAGGCATATGAATGTCTGCATGAGCCACACTACGAAAGACATGAGGTGCATGCTTATTGTGTAGTAAACGAGTTCCTTCGGTATGATTTTTTCGGTGAGCTGTCATGATAAGTAGATGATCAAAGAATTCATACTTTTTTTCTCACACAGCTATATAGAATAGAGGGTAGAAAGGGGAAAAAAGTGATGCTACAGCCTTTTCACAACCCAAAAAAAAATCTTTCTCCCAAAGATACAAAACCACATACGCCTGCCTTGCCTCCTCGTCGTTCTCCTCGCTCGCTAATGACTGTTGTGTACCTGTTGCGCACATTTTAATGATTAGGTATCCCTCCGTCGAAATCAGTTTACAGGTGTTTTTGTGAGCAAGCAAAAATTGAGACTAGAAAATTGAGTCAGGCTTTCTTTCTTTCTGTGGGCAAGATTGAAACAGCTATATAGTTTGATTTGATCAATACCCCTGATTTGAAAATATTATCGTAAGGAATCCATTTGGATCAATGGATGTGATGAGATGAGATGGCTGGTGGGTGATAGAAATTGAGAAGGAATCTTGAACAATAGATAAATTTCCCGTGTGAGATTTATTTTTATAGGTACATAAAAGCTGTGTGCACGATACGATGATCCGTCGAATTTAGAGGAGGAAAGAGGTGTGTAAGAAAAAGAGTGAAGCATATACATAGTTCCATTCATACACGACCCTAATTCATCAAGGCATACATTCACGTACGTGCCAAATGGCATGCTTTGGCTTAAACATTTAAGCTTGAATGAAAGCCTGTCCGCAATAAATGTTTCTAAACGACTCCGTCCGTCCGTTCATACCATCATCATTATTATTCCAACTTATATAACACGCTGTAAAGAGGAGTCGTAATAGTAATCACAACACGTAAGCGAGAAAGCGAGATAGAGAGAGAGAGAGAGAGATCACTCTATACCACCGAACTCTTTGTTGTTGTTGTACATACATATTATATATACGAAGTGAGTAATAGTAAGTAACCTTACTCGGTACGCTTGTGCAGTGTTGTGGCAGGTAGGATAATAACAACAAGCGGCGAGGATGAAGAATAGTGAAGAGTTAACAAGTTTCAAGTAGTTTATTCATGCAATTCATAGTAGACACACAGGTTCGAGGGAATAACGTAACTAAATGATTATATATGACTAATATTTGTACGTACATGAATACTCCTCGTATAAAACATCTCTCTTCTCTGGCTCAGCCAGGTCGCATCATCCACCAAGAAAAGAGCCAGCACAGAGGCTGTAAGACGAAGAGTAGTTACGACAAGGTAGTTTAAATTCTTTATTACCCCGTAAATGGAACTGGTAGTAGTAATAGTAATATAACAACGACGCAACATGCACGGCAGTGTGATCTCGCTCGACACACAGTGTGAATCCCTACCTGCCGTCGTACGTGCACATCAACAGGAAAAAAGATGAGTAACAGAGAAGTAATATACCTCAAAGTTCGTGGTTACTTACAGGTACGAGAGATAAAGGAGTTATATACCCAAAAAGTTGTAAAAATCCTATACCTGGCTGGCTGGCTGGTAAGTGACAATCGAGTGAGAGGTATAGAGGTAGCGCCGTGCTCGTCATCATCATCAAGAGAGATGATCATCATCTTGGTAAACATCTTACGAGAGATGCGGGTCTAAGTAGTAGTGCCTCAAGAGACGACGATGAGCAAAAAGAAGCTGCTCAAGAAGCTGTGAGCCAGCCCTGGGAAATACAATTTCAAGCCGTTCCCACGCTCCGTTCCAACCGCCTCAAGCCATCCATGTCGTTTCCATTGTCCATCCATCCATCTATCTAGAAGGTATCTTTTGCCTTTTTCTCTTTCTTCTTCTTCTTCTTCTTCTCGCCTTCTTATAACTAACTATATAGGTATATATGTATATAAAAAAAACTACCCGTCCACACACTGCTCGCTCTCTTCAAAGGTTACTCTATACGCGTACGTAGCAGCAAGCAGCAGCAGCATCCTTCTTCCATATAGATATATGTTATATAGTTTAGCTTAGCTGTCACTATCGGTTCGGTGCTCGTTATATGAGTAATATGGCATGCTTTGCCCCTCGCTATACCCAATCCTTTCTTTATAGCAACAATGAGTTCTCCGTTCTCCTCTGCTTTTACATGCATACTTGCTTGCTCCTGCTCCTTATCTTTTGACTCATACCACACGTCTTGGCTTGAGCTGATGATGATGCTCCTGCTGCTCACTAAAACTCCTTTCTTCTCTCATCTCTCTCTCTCTCTCTCTCTCTCTCCCCTTTATACTATGCCTCCTTTTTTTCTCTTTCTCTTTTTCCGTATCACTTATAAATGGTCTTGTGTTTATATATGTATTGATAATAATATGATTATTATTATGTCTCAGGCCTTGTCTTCTTTTTGTTACCTCCAATGCAAGTGCAATCCCACCACCACCACCACCACTACCCTATGGTCCTCTTTTAAGTGAGCAAATGGAGCTTGTGGGTGATAGGCACTTTGTCCGCTGTTGTTCTCCATCATCATCCATACGATTCATATCATATCATCCATTCTCCCAGCTTAGGCTACATTACGAACTTACCTTTACCTTTGCGTCGTCGTCCGTCCTTCCTTTTGATTGCGAGAGTTCCCCTCTTGTACACAACAAATCTTTTGATGGGCATCCTCACAAGTTACCTGACTGACTGAATACCACCAGCAGTTTGCCTTTTACACTTTATAAACCTTTCAACCTGTGATATCTCTCGGATCTCTCAAGAGTCCGTGCTCCATCCATTCCACGCATTTAACGATACATATTTTTGTTTGTCAGTAATACTCATATTCCCCAGGCTGGGGACTCACTCGATCATCATTTTATCTGATTTTTTTTCGAGGATTATTCATTTTACACTTTATAATACTACCTGCTGTTATTGCTCTTGATGAAGCATAACACGGCATAATGTTATCTGATTTTGAAGAAAAAAAGCAGTATGGCAAGTGGGCTCCCTACTACACTTGTATTCTCTTCAACTCCACTTGCTTTTACCTGCCAAAAATAGGTATAAATTACTCATACTCAAAGACGGATCAGGATGCGGCCGAGACATGAGACCAAAGTAAATATATATATATATTTAATAAAAAAAAATGCGGATTTTTTTCTAAAAATTAATTGCTCGTGTGAAATCCTCACTTCAATTTAACCACCCAAAACCAAAAGAGATTTTGATCTTGTCTTGAATTTTTTTTTTGCTGTACCTGTGACCATTTTAGGTACATACCTTTGCGATGATGGTAGCATTAAATTCCTGATGTGCAAGCATGCGCAATGTAAAATGTAACGTACATCTCACTACAAACGGTTATTATTCTACTAAATAAATGCAAGGGTCGAACAGCTTAATTTTCATTCATTATTACAAACATTTATATATATGCTACAATTTATTCTTTATCAACTCAAATGATGTATGAAATTAGAGAAACAATCAGGCAGGATATTTTGAAAAGTCAGTAAGATTACAATCTCGAGTGGATACTTTCCTTGCACGATGAGTTTGGCACAGGGACATTTATTAGTTTGGGATTGGTCTCGGTTTCCATTATTCAACAGGAGCGGCTGAGGGTTCTTCAGCGGGTGGTTCGGCTGCTTCCTCCGGGTTATTGGTGTCTTGAGGAATTTCACCGGACGGTCTGCCTGCCTTTTCACCGGATGGTCGTCTTTCCGAGTCAACAGGTTGCCCGCTAAGGCCAGGATCCCCAGAAGGTCGTTTTTCCATGGATGCCCGCTTAGATCCTCCGGATTGAGATGGTCGCCTATCTTCCATTTGAGATGGCCGCCTGACCTCTCCGGCTTGAGATCCTCGCTTCTCTTCCACTTGAGATCCACGCTTCCCCTCTCCGGCTTGAGATCCTCGTGCTCCTTCAGGACCAGGGGTTTCAGATGCTCTCTTCACTTCACCACTACCGCCCTGTTGACTAAGGCGTGGGGCTGCAGAACCTCTCTTTTCACCTTCCATTGACGGTCGCTTTTCTTTAGATAATAAAAACATATACCCAAAGGGTCACGGTGTTAGTATTGTTGTAAAAATGTGGCTACTACTCCATTAGTATCAAATATATAATTGCTTTCTACTACCTTCTCCAGCTCCTTCTTCGGCACCGCCACTCTCAACTGTGAAGAAGAGGAATATTATTTTTTATACTTATAACATCCAGACTGGTATTAAAAAATGACAATTTAGACGTTTAGTTTATAGCGCAAACGGTTTATTGCCATTCACCTCCTTCTTCTTCGCCAACTACGGCATCCACAACTACAGGTTCTTCTTCAGCTGGAACATCACCGTCTTCCGGTGGTGGAACCGGTTCAGCCACAGCGTTTGCATCTAGTGGTCCGCCGTAACCAGGAGGTGCGTATGGTGAGCCGGGAACGAATCCTTGAGTAAATGATTCCGGCGCCGGGGCTTGATCTGGAGCAGCAGGATTTGCTGCTAGATTCTCGTCATCCTTTGTCCAGGCTTTCTGTCTCACAACTTCCAAAGCGTTTTGAACATCTCTGCGTTTCAGCTCTTCGTTGTATCTCCATCGGAGAAGCCAATGACCCAAGTACTCAATGGGGTCGACAGGTCGTCTGATGCAGATTTCAGCTAGCGCTGCGACTAGAATTGGTCCAAGACATTTCTTCAAGTATTCCACCTCCTGGTAAGTCCGGTCATTTAGTATCTGTGCCTTGGCGCCAGTTGGCTGTTGGGGTTGAGGAGGCTTGGGTTCCGCCATCGTAATTTTTGGCAGTAACGGGTCTACTACATGAATTTATAATAACCAATTTTGAAAAATAATTTGGTAAACTGTGTACCTCACTACTGAAACGGAATTTTGACAGAAGCCAAAGAATAGGGCTATTCAATTTTACACCCTTTTCTCCAGTGCATTAGCGCAATCCACCACAAAACATTTAGCTCATTAATGCATTATGGAATTCATCGACCGACACGTCTGTCGACACAGCAACGGTCAAATGCACATACATACTGGTACTGCTTTCAAATTACCATGAGCGACCGGCGACCGGCGAGCGCAAAAAATGCAACCACCCACGAGACGTTGACGTTACAGACCGACTCACAAGGATCGTCATAAGTGAAATTCTCGAGAATGTGCCATGTACAATGCACGACCCTTGAATTGAGCATGCCTTGAACATGCCTTATTGAACATGAACAATATCATGTAGCTTGTAGATTCATTTGGAATTCATTGTGATAATACTGAACAATTTCTCAAATTCCTTTTTCCTTTGTATCTTTCCAACTTCCAACGAACAATTATCATAAGCAATCATCATGAGCCATTCCCTTTTGCAAGATGCACGTCTATGCCTATTATCGCATTCATAAACTAATTATGAATATATTTCTTCCTTGTCCCTCCCTCCCGGTGTGTCTTTCATTGAGCAGTCCTGAAAAATGGCACTTCTTCGGAAATTGGGTCTGCTCTGCTGGTTTTAAGTACCTGTCAAATACAAAGGTAAACATGGATTCCCACTCCATCCAAAATGACAAACAACACGAGTCCTAGGAATACCTTTGGACCACCACCACACAGCGAATGTCGAACACGGCGGTTTTCTTTTCACCTAGCTTTTAGCTAGTTACAACAACAATTTCCAAAAACCATACACTCTCATTAATGCACATAGGTATTTTCATTTAAACTACGTCAGATTGCAAAAGCAGAATGCATCTCTTCATTTTCTTTGAACCTCACGGGGTTACTAGAGCTTTACCCAGTGTAGCAAGCATCATCACGAGCATATTATTCTCTCTGAAAAGGCATGTGAGCAGTAAATACCTATATAAATATATACGGGCAAACCGACACTAATAAGCTCACCAGCATGAAATCCTTCCTTGGTTGTTTTTTCTTTTGACAACGAAAAAAAATCATTTTGAAAGCACGCATCCCAAAAGTTTTCAGCTCATGCTCACAATTTTTCCTTGTCAATAATTTTTGTCTCCAATTTCTTACTTACTCAATGAGCATGATGGATTGAAATGCGTGCACTCTCTATGTATGACCGAGAAAAGGAATAAAAACATCTTGGCTTAAACAACCATCGTATTTGTCAATTTCAGAGAAAAAATCTTTTTTCAACGGGACCTGTCACTCTATGAACATGTCAACCAGGTACGTTTTACACGTGAGCTAAACATGAGTTCATGCTAATCTCCGTAAAATCCTGATATATTTGGGACCTTGATCAGAATGAAATAATACTGCATTGAAGTTTACTAAATCTAGTTTATGTTGTACATGACCATTGTGACTGTCGCAGTCTCACCGAAACGATTAATGGCATACTTATTTGCAACATTTAATCGTGATAAGAGCCAATAATTCCCCGTATATACCATTCAGTAAAAAAAAAGTGGACTGACGATGAGAGAGGAGAAACAGGCAGGCATGGCATAGGCATATAGGCACCGTGAGAGCAACAGTTACGTTTGTTGGTAGGGATGCGATGAAAAAGGATGTGATCTGATGTGTGGTACAGATTGCGCCGAGAGAGAAGAAATGTGTTTCTCTCTTGTGCCTCATTAGTTTTGAGCGTGCGTTGAGATGTCTTAAAGTCTGACCCTGTCTGACCTCTCAAATGGAAATGTTAGTCGAAGTTTTGTTTGGCTCGCGTCGGACGTGACTTTAATCTTGTTCTAGCCATTTATTAATCCACTCGAATATTATATCAATCTTTGTGCTCCTGATGTACGGATATATGGACTGCTTCACTTGTTTTCCCCTTGTCCTCTTGAATTATTTGTATTTAGTCCACGAACTATGTCACGATAGCATCTCTCTCTCTCTCCAACTAAATTCTGACTAGATCTTGTTCTCCTCATTTACATACCCTCTCCGATTCACTATAAATCAGTCGTGCTTTATACCCCTCTGGTATGAAATTAAAGTGGGATGGGGATAATCATAAAGATACCGAACCGATTATTATTGTTCCTTCGTACAAGTTTTGTGAATACAAAAAATGTTCCGTCGATCGATAGCCGCTATCACTGCCACCCATCACATATTTTCATTAATTTTTATGCTTTCAATAATTGTTATTGTTTTTGCGTATGACATAACCTGAATTGCTTAGAATATTACGCATATTATTTCCCCTACTGTTGTTGACTTATCTGTCCAATTACATCTTTCGCTCTCTGGTTGTTTATTTATTTACGTTTTGCATACCGATACCGGCGGTCACCGGTTCTCATAACTTCATTTATTTTAAAATTCTTCCCAATTATTTTATTCCTCATCATTCATAATTCAATAATTTACGTTTTTCCCCATCTTATAGTGCTGTAAACAAGTAACATTGGATGTTTTACATAACTCACGATGACACTGCACAGCTTCTAAACTTAACCCGGGAGTCGTCCACCGTTTCTCACAAGGGCAGACAGTAAGTGCACCTGTGCCAATTTGCATAACAGGCTCACTCATTATTATGGAGCAAGTTTCGCAGCATTTATATTGTGTTCTTCCCGAGAAACTCCGTTTTTCCTCCTTAGGTACACGCACTAACCTAAATATCCCTTTTAGTAATGTATGCATGCATAATAATAATATTGCAAAGTGCAGATGTCATAATGGCAAAAATGTCTGCAGGACGCATCCGTCCATACCATTAAACGTAATAAAGTTGCGCCAATTAATCCCCTTAAAAAGAAACAAGTATTCCCTCCTGGAAGGATTTGGACTGAGAATTGAACAAGATTTATTACCTAATTTCTCACTCTCTTTTCTCTCATCCGAAACTAGCCTGCCTGATGTACGGTGGTGGTGATGAGATGAGCGAGCAGTGATCGAGCAACTATTCAACATTACGTTTAACGTTGGACTATCTAGTAATGTGGCGTTGTCACCACTCCGTATATCATTCCCACTTTCTCGACAACACAAAAGGTAGTTTTCATCCGTATAGAGTTTCACTGACAATGCGAGCCCCTCTCAATTTTCCCCCATTTTTAAACCACAGAACAAGAATGGAGTTAATCACTGCCGTGATGGTGTAAATGTCTGTAAGATAGTAGTGTATATATAAGTAAGTATAAACATGCCGTGGTGGATGAGTTTGGCTACTGTTCTTAATCAACTTCTTTTCGCTATTTGTATTTTGCTACTTTGAAAAATATCATTATCGGCTGGTTGAGATTGTAGGATTTATTGCAAGCCCACGAGTAAAAGCAACTTCATGAATCCCATCAAGAGTAAAAGATATGATAATAAAATGTTGATTGGAAATCTGAAGACATGGGGATAAAAACCAGTAGCTGATGAATTTTTATAAAAGTTTTCATCCAAAGAGCATGGGCTGTCTTCTGCATAAAGCTTGCCCAGCAAACAAAGCATTATTCCCTTTTGATCTCTCTCACTCTGGCCAGGAGTGTGGGCAGCCAAAATGTGTGTGTGTGTGTGTGTGTGTGTGTGTACAAGTAAGTAATGCAGGCATGACATGGGAAAGCAATATCAAACAATAAATCTTCACCGAAAATGGAGTTGCTTGCTCAGATAGTGTGTTGCTGTTGCTGCTCTTTTCTTCGTGAACAATGACCAAAAAGTCTTGTTCCGTTGTTGGGATTATTATTATTGTGTGTATCCCAGCGTTGTTGCCATCAATTAAAAACATGACGAGAGACTGCATTGTGTTTGATTGCAAATTACTAAAAACCCAGGAGTAACATAACACTCGGATTATAACGTTTTCGTGGGATAATGTATTATAATCCCCAATTTCATATATACATGCAGCAGCCAGAGTGATCTTTTAAAAAAAAAGTTTCGTCGAGGAGTAGCATAAGACATCACGATCCTTTCCCCACGTGAAGTAATACTTTAGGAGTAGCAAAAGGTTGCAATTCTTGATTTTCCATTATGATTTTTTTTTGCGTAGGGACAAAAAAGATTGAGTAAAATCCCTCGATAATGACGCTCTGGGGAAAATCAGGAACCAATAACTTGATTGTACATTTTGCTGCTGCTGCTATGCTGCTACTAGTTTTGCTGCAGTATTTTAATCTTCGTGAGCGTCGTGAGCTTCGTTGACTTGAAATGAGCATGATTTCATCAACCTTTCAAAATAAACGGTCTGTTTCTTTCCCTTTCTGGCAATGATTCTTAAATCACTCAGATTATGAACTCGTCAAGATCAGCCAACGCAAAACTCTCTAGTAAGTAGCCTTTTCCCATCTCATATTTTAATCCTAGCAGCAAGCAGCAGAAGTTTAGCTAATAGTAAGTGTATTTGGACTGAAGACGGAAAAAAAATGAAATAAAAAAAGGTGTACAAGGGAGTAGCTATGTAGGTTGGTGATATTTACTATAAACTTATTTGGAAGTGAATTGTGTAGAGTTGAGGGCGGTAATGACGCTTTTATCGGGTATGATACATGGCTTAACTAACAAACAATGCATGCAGCATAGGTATATGTAACTTGAACAGTAGCTTGCAGATCGTGATGTAACAACGTCTGTCGATTTACTATGTAGTTGAGCGGTTTTTTAAAAAAGTAGATTTTTTTTTCAATGAAACATCATCATCCTTCTCCTAAAATTCTGTCCTCTATTTACTGCCAAGGTACGCCAAATCAAGGTATGCCATTTTAAGTTGCTTTTACACCATGACCGACCATCATTACACGAGCAAGGGCAACAGGAAAGGAAGAGGAAACATCCATTTAGTGAGGCAACTTTTTCCCCTAAATATTCTCCCCCTGTCACGCCGAAATGTGAGGCAATTACAGAAGAACATATACTATATCGGCATGGTCATTCAAAAATGGAGTAGCATGCATATAGCATATCCCTCTGACAAATTTTTCTGACCACTTGCCAACTTACGCGTGTGGAGTGGACTAGTTTTCGCGCTGAACTAATATCATCATGATTCCTAAGTGGTCACTTGTTGTTCCATTCTTCAAACCTCATGCTCCCTAATGTATTTATTTAAATGTGAGCCTCTAATCAATACTAATCAGTAATATATATCCTTGCCTTGTACGTATTATCTCCTGCTGGCAGGCCAGTCGATATATAGCTGCGCTACACAAAATAAGCATAAAGTCATTGACAGTTATCATCATCACATCACATGGGTTTACGTGGGTATATCACCGATTTGCCACAAACGGTCATGCATTTTGAGTCTGACTGTGACTGTATGACTATGTGACACTGCCAAAATGTTTGTCAAGTAATTGAAAAGCCTACACATATGTATTCAGGGGTACGTACCTAAGTGCATACCATCACCAGCAGCAGTCAGGTAAAGAGGAGACAGTTTAAAGTTTTAAAACAAATAATAAAAAAATCAACTCAATAAAGCGCTCTAGTGCATTTTGATCTTGTCTCATCCCGTGACCATGAGGCAATCAAGAAATAAGTGTTCCTCATGCGAATCTAGTGCGGTCATGATGGTCTCTCCTATCATGACCATCACCATCATCATCATCCGTAACTGCACATTTTCATCTCATGCACTTGCACCTCCACCAGCCACCTTCAAACAATAAAATCTTATTATTATGACAATGTGACTACTACTAGTTCACTGCTAATAATTTGCTATTTGGCAAAAGTGTAACAACCGGTCGTGTCTCGGAGTTGGGAGCATGCTGCCGCGTAACATCACCCTCTGCACAAATATGGCTTGCTGTTGATAACTTGATTGAAGTTGTACCTGCAGTGCATCTTCATAACAATAAAAGATTATTTGATGTAGGTTTTAGGTGATTGATTGAATGCCATCAAGAGACTGAGGAGGACGTGTAAGACCACGTTGACTTCTAGAGAGATATCTACACAATCCTTCCTCCTTACTCAACTTGTGTATATATTTTAGCATCTTCAAAATATTCTCAATTTAGGAATGAAGCTCTTTGCAAAACTGTACATTTTTTGCTATCTCGAGACAAAAAAAAGGAATTTTTTTACTGCACACGTAGCAAAATCTTGTACTTGGCATCTTAAAATGGTCATTGAAACGTTGAAATTCAGTCTCTCGGGCTAAAATCTGATATCCCGTTTGTCCACCTATTCTATCCTCTTATTACACCGGGGTAATTCAGGTAGCTGCTGGATTCAGGTTTTGTATATACTTTTAGCTCATCCCTAGGGCATCGTTAAGCCAAATAAAATTGATGAGTTCTCAATAAATAAAACGGATCCTCCATTGTTTTCCTTTGTAAACGACATAGTCGTTTTTCTTTTAGTAAAACACAGAAATGAAAAAAGAGCGAGCTTCTGCTACTGGTTCACTGCTCTCATAAAAAAAATTGACGCATTATTGTTGGTAGAATACCTACCGGATTGAAACTCGAAATAGGTCGATAAATCAGAAAATTTGGTAATTAGCTGCTGGTTATCAAACTGCCGAAAATTTATTGAAGATATTTAAAACCCAGAGGTTGCTTATATACCTATGTACAATGATGATCCTTGTAAGAAAAAAGAAAGCATTTGCAAGTCGTGCGCTGCAAAAACCAGAGCTATCAAATTTACATAATAATATCAAATTGCTTGATTTTGCCACACACATATTGAAACTCTTATTATTCAATAATCAAGTTTTTTTTAATAATTTCAGACCCAGGGACACGGTCTGCAAACACTTGTCGATATTCTAGGAAACCAGAGGAGGAGGCTATCATGCGGGTTCGTTTCGTACATTAATCGTCCTTGCTTCATTTAATTATCCCGAGTTTCGAAGGATCTCCCACCGTGGCAGTTATGGGACTGGAGTTTGCTCTTGCTCATACTTATTACGCAAATTATAATTAACGCAAATCTCATCAAAAGCTTGTGGGATGCGAATTGATATGGAAATGTATGTATGTGAAAGTTTGCAGTCCTTGCTGGTCATGCTCACTCTGGGAATGTATTTTTTCCTTGTGCAAAAACTCGCATACTTAGATGTAATCCAAGAATTTATTGACGAGGAAAACTCAAAAAAGACAAATCCGATTTGCAATAGTTTGGGAGAAATTTTATATATAGTTTTATATAAACTTTAATGCAATTGCAAATATTCATCCAACTTTACATGGATCCCCTATCATTACTGCCGAACCAATATTATAAGAATCACCACGTGAGAACGTGTTGGTTTATAGTAAAATTACTACAAGGTGTGTATTTCAAAACCCCTATAATAATACTCTGGCCAGGCAGACAAGTAAAGAGTCTCATGGTTATTTCATGTCTTCTTATCTGATGCAAAAATTGCGGCATTAAGGCGGCCGGTCTGACTGCCTTCGAATGTAAAGCTAAATTAAACTTTGCAATTACGGATGTATACCTAGTACGCAAATTCTCAAAGTTGTTACTCAATTTACAATTACATGAAATAGTTCAATGCGAATGGGAGATGGTTTGTAAATGGGAATACTATATAAAAACTAACTTTGCAAACTGGAATACATAGCCAATCAAGATAGCCTGCTCACAAGATAAGGAAACAAGGAAAACTAGGCAGGATTACAATAGGGTATTAAAGATTGTTAGCGTTGTGCGAAAATGGCACTAACATGCATGGATCCTTACAGCTTGTCGGCGAGTTGACAAAAAAATCTTTTTAAAAAATTTATGGCGTTTTCATTTTTGGGGAAAAAATCGCTAGTACCAGCTACAACTGTTATTACTGCGAAACGTTACGGTATTAAAAATAATTGTTTTTTTTTCTACATCAGCCAATGAGCCAAAGCAGCCAGTCCTCATGCAAAAGAGTGAAAACACCCTCATCCGAAAAGACATTTACAAGATGCCAACTTTGATACCAATTTTCTCATTTGACTGTCTACAGCATAAATAATGATATCTATCGGGGAAGAATGTATAATTAAGAATGCCTACGGACAAATCAATAGATTGATAGGTGAGCATGAGAATAGTTTAATGATTGGCTGCGTGAGCACTTTTCGATGGATTATATATTTTTCGGTGACTGCTACTCCGCTACACTCCTCTCTCTCTCATGATGACGCATGTATGTATATATTCCACTGCACATTCTGTATTACGTGAAATGATTGAGTCAGCTGCAACCCAAACCCCAAGCCCGTCGTAGCCCGTCTCAAGGTGAGACTTGACTCGTGGGAAAGCAAGATGATGAGATTTCAACTATCCATCTCAGAATGCGAGGATCTTCTAGTCAGGTGAGATGAGAGGTAGCTATCAGCTACCGGATTGTAATAATATGTTTTGTAAAGCTTATCATGACTTCTGAAACCCTGCTCTGTCGGAATCGGATATTCCCTTTCTCTCTTGATGCACTCTACAAGATTTACGATTAACAGTTCTATTCTATTGGATTTGACATGAGAGTGGAGTTTTGTTTTACATAATTCTTTTTTTTTTTCTTCTTCTTCTTCTTCTTCTTAGACTGCCACTAATTTATTCAATGGTGTATTAACTTAAGAAGATATGCGAAGCGAAACACGAAGGTGATTATCTGCCAATATCATAATATCATGCACAAGTGCACACTCTTTTTTTACGTCGTAAAATAGGGATTTGTATCAGTTAGCCCCACGTTGTTCGTGGAGAAAGCTACCCTTCATTCAGCAACAACAACGAAACAAACACAAAGTCTTTTTTGAAGAATGACATCATGCATAATTTTTCCCCTTCCTTTTGGTAAAACTTCAAGCAAATAAAGTGACTGGCAATCTCGGCAAAATATAAAATATATACTCCACTTGATAAAAATTCAGATGCCTTCACGTGGAAAAACATAGCACAATATAAGATTAATGGTTATCATTACATCATGATTTCTCCACCACCGCGCCAGTTAAGGAAGATGTAAAGGTGGATTGAAAAAAAAATTATGATTTGATTGCAGCTCCTCTCTGTAGACTTATAGTTGGCACACAAAAATGTATAAATCTCACTTTAATTTTTTTGTTCAACTCGCATAGCCGATGATCGAACTGCATCATTCACGGTATATACCTGGTACTTATGCATGTAGACTGTGGACACTTGGCCACAAGCACGGCTGTATTTTTTTTCAGTAGCTAGCTATATACTACCGTATTATGTGTGTCCGTATACTTGAGAAGATGGAAAAGGAGACGTGAATAATTTCCCTTTGAATTCCACGGCAAGAGATCATCAAAAGAGTATAAAAATGAAGATCACGTCTCGGTTCCTTTTTGTTTATTGCCAAAGCCACGTCCAAGGCTGGGAGCTAGCTGTTTTTCATACAGATGAGAAATGCTCATCTCAACTCAACCTCCGCAAGATCTATCATTAAATTACGCTACTTACTTGAACCATTAAAGAAGATTACGTTCATGAAATTATGCTATTAGGAGAATTTCTATGCAGAGGAGGGCGGAATAAGTTGGATGAGCCGTCTCTACGATGTGGGATTACGCTGCTTATGTTCCCACCCTCATCGTTGAAAAATTGCTACCTGATTTGCTTGTTTGAGGTTGGCCTGAGGACACAAATTGCTTGCTCACAACCTCCTCGATTGTAACGAGTCAGTGGCACTATTGGCTGATAGATTTTTCCGCATGAGAGTCTTCATCTCTTCTTCTTCGTAAGAATAGGTAATTAGCAGGTGTATAAACGAGAAAATCCCTAGGAGTTTGGATGCATGCATGAGCGGGTATAGGTATGTATATATGCGGTATGATAAAGTGTCTTGTAATACATTTCAGGCACGTTACACGTCCACCATGTCTAGTTGAGGCTAATTTGCTGATCATTCTGTCGGGCTGCGAGTGAGAGGAGTGTTCCTAAAATTTACATTTTCAATCCCGCATAAGTATCGCTTGAGAAGAGCGACAATAATATGCAAGTGGTCACTTGACTTTTGGACTGATTCACGGTCATTTTATACAGTTGCAGTTTATAAAAGGGCAAAAATAATGCCTGCAGAGAGCGAATAAGAGTCTATCGACTTGGCTGGTCAAACCAGGAGATATATACACACTGATGATTTAACATAATCTGGTTGGGATTATTTGCAAAGATTATTAGCAACTGTTTGAGAGTATATATCCTTAACATTATTATTGGAATTCACCAAATGATAATATTATGGTTCTTCCTTCTCCACTTGTACACATCTCCTTTCCTGAGAAATCAGATAGTGAAAAAGGTCATATATATATTTGAAGATGAACATAGATTATCATTACGACCAAATAACTTATTCTGATACAATCTCCAATCTTCAACCTCCCGAGAAGTCACAGATCTGGTTACGTCAACAGTGAGAAAAGCTTGTACGCAACAAAAAATAAAAGAAGAAATGATGCGGTTAATATAATTCAGAAATCTTTCATGTTTTTATCTCAAGAAAGATGCTTATCATAGTACAATACGGGTCTGTTTTGGGTAGTTTCACTATCAGCGATATTTTTACACATTTACAGTTCATAAAGTTAGCAATTCCGCTGCGTACAAAAATTATTTATAAGGAACCGTGGGAAAACATTATTATGCTGTAATTTGCGAGAAACGGGTAGAACGAGTTTCTCTGATTGAAATGCAGAGTCATATTGAGAAAATCTGACAAAATTTTTTGGACCCAGTAGCGTAGCGCCTCTTTAAAAAAAAGTCCGTCGAAAGGGTCAGGCTGGCAGGATGAAGATAGATGGTATAGGGCTTTAAGCCATAGAAACATTTTCCTTGTCTTCTGAATTTGCAATACGACCGAAAGAGCAGCATTTTGAAAAGGACATTTTAAGCTTTTTTGTATTTTCTTCACATTCAATTTTTTCTTTCATAATAATAAGTTTAAAACTGGAACCTATGCCAAGTCAAGTAGCAAAAAAGCACGATGCATTAGTATTCACAGCACAAAAATGTCCTTGTCAAGTAGCGCCTACACCACCACCGCCACCTCAAATTGCACTTCCCCGGTGAAGTCAGATTCGTCGTCGTCGCCGCCGCCGGTTCAATACCCGAATGCAATCACGAGCTCTTGCAGTTTAGGATCCAGAGAAGCCTTTAAACTCAGAAACGACCAAATTCTAGTGAAATTATCCTATGTCAATGATACCTTGAGTGACTTGAAGGTTGAGGTTTACGACGGTGAAGGTCGGGAAGAATGTCACTTTGTTCGAATAGTCAGGGTTGGTCCAAAGATTAACAATAGAGTGAGTTTGATCGGTCTTTAAATTCAAAAATAAAAATAAAATATTGCCAAATAAATATTGCATGAATGCATATGAAAGTTGGAATATTGTCAACTTTAAGGAATCCACTGTGCCAGGTGTCCTAGTGGTTACCAATAAAAGTAGTGGAATTTTTTTGGATGAGCTCAGTCGGGAATATGGGGAAATCTACTACCTTCTGTTAGAAAGTGACATAACGACGTATATTGATTTGTGATTTGCAAGTTTGCCACATCGTAATATTTCTCATCATCACCAACTCCTCTCTCTCTCTTGAAATAAACTTGTTCCATGCTAACATGCATTTTACACCCTACCACTCCAATCCAATGCTTTTGTGTATATGAAACTGAATTAGTTTTACTGAATTCCTTTGATCCGCGTCGATAAGATTACTACAAGTGCAAACAGCAGAACTCATCATGAGACATGGCTTCTGGATTTTGGTTCGGCAAATAATCTGGTAGCAGATGATGGATACATAACAAGGTTTGAAGACAATCTCCTTATCGGTGTACTATCTTGGTCTATTAACGTCTCGTTGCTACAAGAAGACCAATCAAACTTTATTGAAACAAGGGAAAACAGTAACAGAATAATTGTTACTGGTTTGATTATTATACTCCACCACTGCTATGTAACACTGGATAATAGTGGGTTCATCATAATATATTTTCCCGTCTCAGTGAGATTGATTAGGTTACATATAAAAATACTCAGAAAGGGCAATTAATGTTGAGTTAGATTTAGCTTTTATCACATCATCGAACTAATTTACACCTGTTATAGATCAAAAGTTAGTCACGATCATCACGACGTAGTTGTATGTAGTAGCCCGGTGGAAGAAATTAGAACATACTACCCACTACTACTTTTTTGTTTGGACATTCGCGTTGAAGCATTTTTCCCAACCTCAAATTGTGATTCCAGAAAAAAAGAGGACGTGTTCTGACTACTTCAATCAAGCATCTACATACTCCGCCAAGGGAAACTTAAACGCAGAATTTAATTAGCAAAATTATGTAAATCCGAACAAATTATGGAACTCGAAAGTGAGAGAGATGAGTTCCTGCGGTTTTATGGTTGAGTAAGTCGCCTACAGTTGTAAAATATACTTTGATTTTTTTCTGCTTTTTTGTTTGATGATGATGAGGAACAGTCACAGAGATCTGAGATAAATTGCTGTAAGCATCATCTTTGCCGAACTTGACACGCAGGGCAGTGTGGTGCCGTCAGAAGTGGCATGATTACGAATTGCTCTCCTCGTCGTCTTTTCATGAAAAAAAATTAGTTAGTGGCATGTTGCAAAGCGAAAGGGGGAAAGCAGGTTAGAGTTTGTTTATGTTTGTTGGCATCCATACGGTATATTTATGGTCGCCTCTCTCTACCATCACACCATCCACCATCCTCTCAGCATAATATCTAACGTTTTTATGTATTTGCAATATCCTTGACCATGCACGGAGGATTCCGTTTATTCATCGTATCACGACGACCGCGACCCTGTAATGGTTTCGTGTACGTACACATATGTTGTGTTGTGTTGTAAAGTACTACTGACTTGAGCGTATTTAGGCAGCAGCCCCGCTACCTTAAGAAACTTTATTTATTGATGGCAACTCCAAAAAGACGAAGGAGATGGTAATGAAATGGTGTAGTAAAAAGGGCAAGTGTGTAGCAGGTGGTGATAGTAGCGTGAAAACGTGGGAAATTCTCCGCTCGACCATTTCCCACGCATTCCAATGGATCCAGTGGGCAGCTTGCCTGCCACAATCCTCAACACTCGACTCGGTTTAGTGAATCTCGTCGTATCGTATTTATTGTTTGCTGTGCTGTAACGTACACACACACACACACAACACATGCATATGTCTACTCGTAAAATGCTTGTAAACGGATCATCGTGTGTGCTATGTACTCACGGAAAAAGAAGAAAAGAGAAGGAGCAGCCGGTTTTTTGTCAACTATTTGGTTTCTTCTTTGAACTCGGCACGTTGTGGATGGAACATCTGAGATCTCCGCCCCCTATCGCTATTATAACCACCACCACCGCCACCACCAGTATAGACACTGAAATCCCATCACTCCGTCCGACTACGTCATGCATACTGCCTTCTTCTATTTACTTTTATTACTCTGAATAATAAGCATTCATAATGAAACTTTACGATTACGTTACGTCCATTACCGAAGCAAGAGAGAGAGAGAGAGAGAGATTTTTTTTGTTTTGATCAAAAACTAGTGCAGCTTGCTTTTCTGCCACTTATTGTTATGATTATTATACGGGAGCAAATAGCCCACCTAATCAGACTTTTTTAACAACTGGAAAACTATCTCCTCATATATGTTCTTGTGTGCTTTCACTATACCCCTTTCCTCGAAAGAATTTCCACTCCCTTGTGTTTTCAACTAATCTCATCTCATCATCATCACTCCTAGAGGTTGTGTATCAAGTACTAATCTGGGATAATTGGCAACATGCATGACCTGATCCTGAAATTATGCTGTTTACAGAAAAATACATCGACTTTTGAATCACTGCACATACATTTTCCATATAAAATGAATATTATATGAATTAGATGTATACCTATGAATGTTTCTTGCAATAGGGAAAATGCTTATGAAATATTGCTGGCGACTAAAATGTCCAAGGCATTGACTTGTACGACGAACTGATTACCTTTTGTAGTTATGTATTGCTCAAAAATCTAATCATTGATCGGTCTTATATTCTTATTTTGTTGGGTGGACTGTTTGGAATGCCATAATACCAAGCAAAACTTGAAAATTTCAAGAAGCCTCATCATTTATTTAGTACTATCTGATTATTAGCTCTCACGTTGTCAGAATTTCATTCATGACGATATCTAATTTCATACATGCTGAATGCTTACGAATGTAAATAATATAATTTATTTACTACTCTCTCTCTCCAGAAGATTAGCTGTCATTGACTATACATGATAATATCAAATCTGAAGATCGCGCACACCCTTCGCTGCTAGCCATCTCATAATATTTGTCATGTCAGCAATGTGACTGAAAATACGTTCAAGTCGGGATGTCGAGAATGGCGTAAGAACAAAAATGTCACAGTATATGACCCCTGGCAATAGCCATATTCAACGACAGCATAGCACCAAAAGTTGATAATCAGATATTGGAGAAATTATATACCATACCATTTAAAAACAGCAGACGCAGTTGCTTTGTATTACCCAAAAAAAATTATGCTCGTCCTCTCAACAAAAAAAAAAACCCAAATTCTCAGAATCAGCCTGCTTTTGTAAGCTTTTCGCTTGAAACCGACATCATCACCTCCGACCACCAGGTCACGGCTACAGGATCAATATCCCGAAACTAATAATAGGACCTATTATACTCGATTTAATAGTCAACAAGCATACCCAAATATGATAACTAAGCTGTATTAAATCATATAATATGAAGTCCAGCACATCTCCTGTTTCTGGCGTGAATTATCCTATAAGTCATCTGGAACACACTGGATAACCGCTGGCACTCCAAAATATGATGATGATCTAGCGTAATCAGTCTCGCCCAACTACAGATACAATTTTAATCATCACCATTATCATCCTCAAAACGGGAATCCTGTCAATGGCAATAATTGTTTTCCGTATACCAGCCAACTGGATAAATGGACAGGCGCCTGGCAAACAAAAATTCATTTATCAAAACTGAAAAAGCTCTTGAATGGCATCTGTGTTAGCTGACTTTGAATCGCGTCTCGCCACTTTTTCACAAATAATAATACTGTATCAACACGCTCCCCATTTTGATACGAAAAAGAGAAATCGAAACTGAGCGATTATCACAGATCACGATAGCATTCAATTTCTCTGCTAAATCAACAGTCTTTATATGACCCGATAGAAAAAGTGAAATACACGTTACGTGTGAAGAAGAGGAATTGTTGAATATAAATGAATTGATGATTTTCCTGCGTTATCCATATTATTTTATCTCTTCCTTGAGCCAATGAAACTGCGAGTTGACATCTTGTAGGTACTACCCCTACATGCGCTTAAATAAATATTTTGATAGTTGTATCCCGACCGACTGGAGTTTCTCCCGTTTGGCATTCAGAAATTGAAGAATGATGCGAGGTTATTCTCGTCTCGTATCACAAAGACAGACAAATGACAAATAAGTGATTTAGGGTTTGATTATTTGTGGGATGGGTCTGGTCTGCTGAGCTCTGTCGCACACTGTCTTACTTATGAATTGACAACAAAAACATCATTTCTAAAATAACTGCTAAATCGTATCACGACAATAATTATATATCATATGACAGCGAGTTTATAAAAGGAATCTTTGACTTATTATTGGCAACGCGTAGTCAATGATGCACATATATGTGGGTGGATAACATTAATTGAGCTGCTAATGAGTGTTCCCATTCATCCACAAACCAAAACGAGGTGACATTCAGTGTGAGATCACCGACAGTATGCAAGAAAGAAGGTTCGAAAACATGGAGGGGGGAGTGTCGATGTCGTTATAATGTTCAATATCTTTATAAGGCTGAAAGCTTATTCAAGCTTAGGGTATTGCGTAATTAAAGAAAAAGTAAATGTGCAAACGTGCTATAGGACCTAACTAGCCTGAAAATGAGAAATGAATCTGGTTAACAAATGTCACTCTTTAGGAACCACTCCTAAATTATGACATGACTAACATAAGATGTCAAAGACCTCCTCAAAAACTGAAACTGTTCTCCTTGGTAGATGTCAGGTACATATTTTTACATTGACGTCGTTTCAGCATTCATAATGCTTCTTATATTTACTTTGTTTATTCGTGTTATTTATAATTTATATTTATACGTAACGTGTTTTGATACTTTTGATTTGATACATTAGAAGAACCCATCAATGAACTCATCATTAGACAATTTTGTTATCAATATTATTATTGCGCAAAATAAATTCGTCACAAGTACGTCATATTAAAGGGAACGGTTTTGGCGAGCATACAATTAGTTGCTTTCACTATCATGCTATTAAATATTAAATATCAACTTTACGTAATGCAAGTGTGCGTTCATTCAACAATGTAACGTATGAAGCATCTGCATGTACCAATGTGCATCACAAGAAGGGAACATGCACAACCTGTGTGCAAGAGTACTTGAAATGAGACGGACCTGTTCAATTGTGCAGTGCGAAACAATGAAACCTGCACACCGTGGGTATTACGCGACTTTCTGTAGCCACTACTCTCTCAGAAAGCAACACGGAAAAAAGTATAACAGGGGCTCCAGCTCTTAACAGAAAAGGAAACCCTGTGAAACCTCAACACAGCAGGGCTATCATCGCCCCAGAACCGCCTGAAAAGTGGCAGTGGTATCGATTGGGCTAGATATATAAAACAAGATTATGGATAGGGTCGGCTCTGCATCATTATTTAACAGGGATCATTATCAATGTGGGGGTTTGGTGAAAGCCAGTCCGGAAAAGGCCGTACCACAGTCAGGAAGTTTCGGAAATACTCGCACCATGTGCAGTTACCCAATATTTACATATGCTATATAGATAAGTACTAATAGGTGTCTTTTACTCTCATTCTATGTATCACTCACTCCACTTCCTTCCTGACTATCAAAACACGCCCCTTGTAGAGTAGCATTAATCCCTAGAGCGAAATGTGAAATATAGAAGGAAAACTTTCTTTTCACCCTCAAAATCCTAATTTTATTCCCAATTAAACTTTCCGTAATCCTAACTTACCTCAAATCCTCTCTCCCCATTACCTTTCCTTTCTTTTATCCTTTCACTCAAACTTATTACGCTGTGTGGATTATTGCAACTAAAATGTTACTACTTAAACTGCTACTACTATTTTAGTTAACAAAAAAACTCGCCCTTAACAAAATAATAATAACAATTTGATTCTAGTCACAATGTCACAAACTGGGTGCAATATTTGATGCAGTTGTTTGAGTTTAAATAGGTTGCTGAAAATTTTCAGTCTTTACAATAAACCAAAGTTAAAGGCATATATTATGTGATTGTTCTCGCAATCAGCTAAACATTAAACATTAACAACGTCACATTCAAAAAATCACTAATCTAATAAAATACACGCAGTGCATTGAATCTTGAATCGACTAGTGAGTTCCACAATGAAGTGAAGTAATACTATTGCCGAATAGTTTTGCCCATTAGCTTTAATTAAGCCATCATGGCTAGTGAGCGTGAGTTGACAATTTGCAGGTGATTTTGGGAAATCATAATTATTACAGTTCCACGGTCTCGCATTTACACATGCATCGCATGGTTAAAGGCGTTTACCGGAAGATAAATGTGCTTTTCGTATAGCTGTTAAATGTATTCTCCATTAACATGCTGGTGTTTCTTGCTCCACTGTCAATTAACCTCTGAGCTTGACAAGGCCCGACTTCGGAGATACATATAAGGGATGTGGACGTTAATGTGACGCGGCGGGGGAGGTGTGAAATGAGTTTTTTCAGTAAAACACTGCCTCAGCTCACTCCTGTGGATTCGTCCTGCCATGCTTTCATTTGGAAAAGCGAAAGCGGTCCAGTGTTATGCGTATCTTCTTGCATGGCTTATCTTCGTTTCCTTAGGTAAACAAAATTGCACGCCTTTCTCCACAAAACTATGCATTCCAAACCTTTACGATCTGCATTACTTGCCACCGCTACAACTATGTACTTCTACTAATGCTAATGGTAGCCAAAATGAAAGGTGTAGTAAGTAATAATGAGTGTGAATTATGTCTTTTTCAAGGTCTTTACTGGTATCTTAACCGCGGCGGTTCCGAACTATCAGCCTTAAGCCAGTCTGGATTCGGGTATGTGGAAGATAGGGACTATGACGTTGCAATAACAAGTGAAGATCACAACAAAGTAGACGTTTCAAGTAGATACGGAAGCAATAAGCTCTACATAAAAGACGATAACTATGACTGGATCAGCAGAGGAGGAGGTCACGGTCAAAAGGCCTTTACGAGGAAAAATAAGAAACCTGACTGGGACAAGTCGCAAGATAATTCAAATGATGAGTATGATGTGGTGGATAATAATATAGACGATTCCGCGGCTGCTGCAATTCGCCTTTGTAATTCGCCTGAAACTTTGAAGGCTGCAGACGAAAGTATGTTTTCCATACAAAAAATTTCTAATTCTATTAAAATTAATCCAGCGTTAATTTGCACTCAATTATAATTTTCTGATTTATTATACAGATGTTCAAGTTCCAGATTTCAAACTTGACTCGATAATAGTGATTTTTCGACACGGGGATAGAGGACCACTGACCCACGTTGGAAGTCATAATGTGTCACACATCAACTGCTCTACGGACAACCAAGAAGTACTTAATTTATTCAAGTTTTCGACAGACACATTGCCAAAACTTCCTGGGTACTCGCAATTCATTGGAGCTTTCCATACGTTTCCAAAAGTACCACCCAGCGGGCAGTGCAACCTTGGCCAACTAACGCAGCTTGGCTTTTCGCAGATTTTCAGTCTTGGGAGGATGATACGCTCAACATACAAGTCAACAATATTTAATCAAAATCACTTTAATCTCAATAGTAATAATAATAACTTTGCAACAAGTAGTGGAACGAAAGATTTGAGTGAAAGCATTCCAATTAAATTAATATCCTACTCAACACGGTATCGTCGAACCTTTCAAAGTCTTTTAGCCTTTCTGTACGGGTTGGTAGGCCCTAAATATCTCACACAGAGTACAAGTATTCGAGAAAGTCAGAGCATTACCTTTTGTTTTAATGACTGCACGTGTCGAGCTGTGGACCGGCTGAAAAAATCTGCAATGTTGAAGTACAAACCGGAGCAATTAGGTATATAGTAATGTTACGCAAAATTCTTACAAGTAGATAAAGTTCATGGCTGTACCCATAATTTTGCAGAAATTTGTTGTGATTTACAAAAATTATTGTTTCATCAAATAGATAAACACGCGATGATCAAGTTGGTCGACCATCTCAACTCTATTCTTCACGAAGACAAGTTTAAGAAAACTGGAACTGCCCTACTGGATTCGCTTTTGGTGTATCTTTGCCACAACACCATACTTCCGTGCAGAGAGGACAAGCACAAATCGAGCAGAAAGTCATGGTTCAAAAGCTTAAGAAATCTTTCATCCTCCAGTCATTCAAATGCAAAACAATGTGTCCGTTCCGAAGATATTTCCCGTCTTATACGTTACATAGAAATTGAAAATGAAGGTCTAAAGAAAACTACTCAAAATCGCAAGTATTACCTGCTCAGCTCTTATGGTCTTATGAGAGAAATTGTAAACCTTGCACTAAAAATGATCTCAGCCGCAGCTACACAAAACTCACCCCATTTTCATGGTGCTCAAGCAGCATTTCAACAGGCGTCATCATTGCTTTCATCGTCCATAGTAGGAAACAATCACTACCCCTCCGTTAAGTCTGCACTTAGTAAAACCAGAGTAGCTGTTTTCTCTGGACATGACACAACCTTGCAAATTATTACTGGTGCTTTAGGAATCTTTGATGGTCATCCTGACATTCATCTACCACCATACGGGTCACGTCTAATTTTTGAATTCTACCGTAAGACTAACGTTCCCCCTAATTCTCCTAGAAAACACTACTTCAGAGTAATATACAATGGGATAGCTGTGACACATTTAGTATCTTTTTGCAAAAATAGTCTAGTAAAATCCTCTAGTAAATTCGATGGAAGATCAGCGCAGCATCATTCAGGGGTAAAAGTAATCGCCAGTGGAGAAATACTAGCCAAAGCGCAATTCTGTCCTATGGAAAAGTTAGTTAGGTTTTTACATGATCACTATTTCGAGGCATTTGGTAACGCAACAAATTTTCGAGATGCTTGTCATTTTGTATAAAACTTGTATTTGCAGTGGCAACTTTGTGATGCTCTTAGATTCTTAATAATGTCATGATTGTAAACGTTCAACGATTCACGTCTTCTTCACTATATACACAACACAGTTACAACTATATGCGCACACACTACTTAATCCAATTTGTTTCTCATACAATCTATAATAGACAGAATTATACAATATTATAATAAGAATCTACTTCGTTTACGACTGCGTCTACTAGTTGTGCTATATGCACAATACAAGGTAAGTAATAATGGTTTCGTAGCGTTATGTTGTTGGCGGAGCAAACCGTACTCGAAAAATTGAGAGACATTATTAATAATCATGTAAAGCTAAACCTCAACGCGCAACGTGACGTTAATAATATGAAAATCGAAAACAAAACATATCAGACGACTATGACTGCAACCTGCAACGCATACATATCAAATTCCAAACCAAAATGAATCATACATATCAAATCATCATAATATCATACTTCATACGTACGTAGTAATTTTAACTATCACTGTTACTAATAATTTAAAATGTATTATTGTTATGTATTCATGAATGACAGATACTGTACCTTTTGTAACAAAACCTGATACGATGTATTCGGTAATAAATTTTAAAAAATAATAGATTTACTGCTGTTAAAAGTAATTTATTTGGTAATTTTTACCTTTCTGACTATGACACAATCTGAGTAAGATTAATATATAGTCCACTTGTCACCTATATATATCGTAAACCGGACCATGCATGCACATTTTTGTTTATAATATCACCATCTTCCGCTACATTTTTTTTACCTATATACTATCAGTCTATCTTATCAGAAGAATGCTTATCTGTGACTCCACACAGTCATCAACCTTAGTCCCTGTGAGAAGGGCATGTAAAGCTGTTGTGTTGTGATTATGTGATTTGTATACATAACATACTCTTGCCCAGAAATCGGGTTGCTCGGCTGCTGAAGGAATTTTAAATCATAAGTGCACCATTCAAAACACCTGCACCTGCAATAGGCTTCATTGAACCGTCATGTAGTATCCATTAATAATATATATCATATATAAGTATTATTAAACTTTAAAGTTTAAACTAAACAATCCCTTCTAAACATGCCATGCGTAATAATGGCATTTTAAAGTAGATAATCCTTATTGTCAGACTGTCTGATGTCGTTTAGAGAGATATATTAATAAACTTCTCCTAAATTACATTAACACTTTTCTCAAATTGATCTGGCAGTAAAATTGGATAAACCCTACTCTGTGTTTTTAAGCTTATGATAGGCATACAAAGCAAGATTGTCTTAGAGGAGTACAAGGTGGTAATGACTCTATACTGATTCTATTAAAAATTGCGTTCACACATTCAGTCTACACGTAGTCAAATATGAGACAATACTTGATAAACGCTTTCGTTCACTAGGATAACTACAAGAAGACCACAAATGTCAATTTTACAAACCACCGCCCTTTGCATCCTTAATTCCTAAAATGCTCCTCTTGTACCATCCATTCATTTGTTCTAAGAAAATAAAGGTGAGGACTGTATGTGGTCCCAGTCTGGCGTAATATGGAGTGAAGCCCTTCCATAAAGCGAAAACACCTTCACGCTTGACAACTTTAAGGAGAACATCTGCAGATCCAGTATACTCAGGCTTTCCATCAATCATCTTCATGTTTTGAATTCGGGTCTTTGCAATGTCCACAGGCATAGATGCAGCTGTTGTTACTAAACCAGAAATCATACTAGCACAAAAATGAAGGAAGATCCCTTCGGAGAAATACCCTAAGACAAACAAAAAAACGTTCCAGTCATGGATTATAATAATAGATTAAACAATTAAAAATAAAGTGTCTGATAAGCACTGAATAATGTGTTTCGCATACCGGTTGCTGTCAGGCTCTGTTTTGCTTGTGAATAAGAAGCGAGTTGTGCAGCGTTAACTACCATTGCGCGTCCCATTGTTGGTATTGCTCCCCTCCACATTGTAACTACTCCCTCCTCCTTGGCAATTCTTATTAGTGCGTTAAATACGTTACTGTAATTACGTCGCTCGGCTGGAGGAAGTCTATAAGAAATATTGACAATAAAACTAGTTTTTAGTACACCTTTCCTATATCTAGTGTATTTGTTTAAAAGTCTGACAATATTTAAACAAGATTTACCGTCCATCAGCTGTCATGCGAATTAACGCTACCTATAAAACATGAATGAACAGAGCCAAAGTTGATTAAAATAGCTGTCAACGAAATTTGATCTAGGTTGATCTTTCAAATTTATAGGATTTCAGTGGGATTTCAAACTAACCTCAGCTGGCGTTCCAATAAAGGCCCCTACAACACCTGCCGCCATTCCGATTACAGCTTTCATCAAAAAGCCTGGTGGCTCTCCATTTGGCCTGTAAGATAAGGATTTTTTAGTAAATAGAAGCCACCAGTGACACCAAACTAATGTAATGTAAGCATATTGCTCCAAATTAAATTACCCAGATAAAGATTCAAATAGCCACGTGTAAATTCCAAGCCTAGTTGTCGTGTATGTTGCCTGTCGAAGAAGGCCGGCGGAAAGCCCTGAATATACCGCGAGGACGCCTTCATTTTGCACTATAGCTCGAAAAGCATGAAAACTTGTTTTGTACTCCTTCTTCCCACCTCCAACACCGCTCAACTGCATCCTATTTTTGACTAGATCCAATGGTTGTACGAAGCATGTTGCTCCCATCCTGTGAGTGACAAATATTAAAACATATAAATTATAGAAATTACAGACTCTGAACGGAAATAAATTCAGCACAGCTAATAACAAATACTCGCAAATTCAGAGCATACCCGGCCAATCCTCCAAATAAAAATTTAATTGTATTTGGTATAGTTAATGGGGCTGCTGGTTTGGACTGCGCCATTTTGCTTATTTTAACAGTGTGAAGGGGCTAGAAGAGTATAGCTTTGAGCGCTGCGCTGCGGCACCGGTGGCTGATAAAATATCTAGAATTAAACAGAAGCAATACATTGCTGGTATTATTAGGATTGTAGGCATGATGCTATTATTGTGACTATTCATTATTCGAAAGAAAACTTACTTGATTTGGAATTAATAGAAAAATATGGTCTTTTCTATCAATCTGTCTGACTGAAATGTGATGTTTTTACAAACACCAAAATCTGTATCACTAAAATCACTATATTATGTTACGTAGACAAATGCACGTTCCTTCCTATTTCCTATCCTATCGATTTCTGAATCACGCAAACTTGGCAAGAATAAGTAATATGTAATAATATGTCATGTGAATTGAAATGGTAATGGTACAAGGTAGTTGAGAGAGTTTATCAGCCGTTCTCGACCCTGTTAACAATTTGCTTGCTGCTGCTTTAACCTGTTGTCAACTGGTTTCCCCTCAAAACTCTAATAATCAACAAGATTGATGATGTTCTTAAACAAAGTCGTGCTCTCAAGTTAGCAGCACACGAGTAGTTTTCACACAAAATAAATGACTAAAAGATGTTAAACACACTTTATACTGGCAAGATTAAGTATTGATTAGACGTGTTGGCAATTAGAGAGCTACAAACAAGCCAATGGCTAACTGGCTACACTATGAGCTAATTTTAGCACTTTTTCCCTTGCCAATACTCGGGTTGGACTGGAACTCTGGAAACTGCAACTGGACAAATCACACACATAAACGATCTACTGCTGGTCTGGTCTGGTCTGGTAAGAAGAAGAATCTTCGTGTGTGGCCAACCAAACCCTAGAAAATGGGTAACACAACAACAACATAATATTGATTACTGATTATGTACTTACTCTTCAAGTTTAATTGACGGATCAAGCCTGTATGTAATGTGTAGAATGTAGAATGCAAACGAAAAGATGAAAGAGCCGGTGATGATATGGCACTTCAAAACTTACAGCAAAAAAAGTTGTTGATTTTTGTCCGACCACCGAGATTGAGATTAGAGAGTGCTGTATACTATTATGTATATGACGATGGAATTAAAATGGTATTAAGTGGTGTATTAGCACAGTATTAGCACATTATTACCATATTTGTATATCACTCACGCGTTATAAAAATGCATTTAAAAACATGTAAGTGTATGTGGAGTGGAGGTTCTAATTGCAAGATCAATCCTCTTTTTGGATTTGGCTTGGTTTGGGTACGTGTTGTAGGATTTTAGAAAGAGAGCACGAGGAAGGGTGAAGGAGAGAGGAAAAATACTCAACTTTATCAAGGAACCTTCTTGCTATGTTAATAAAAAATATATGTGTATATTATGTTTTTTATTACTGTCGAGCTAATAACCAAACTATCACCACCTCGGAAAGAGTATAGTACCTATGTAAATGGCTGATGGTGGTGGTGGTGTACGACGGGAGCAATCACGTGCTCATAATTTGTTACATGAGTATTCAAAAATATACGGTAGTATTAGTGTCATGTGCGTGCATAATATTACTGTGAGTGTGAGTGAGTATATACTTTTTTTTAGTTAATTAAACAAAATCCTGTATGTCATGGACTCGGAGGACTCGTGTCCGTGTGTGTGTGCTTTTGGATTAAATCGCGAAAATGAGTAGCACTCAGAGCACAGCATTGGAAATTGAAGAGTGTGAAGAACTCTCCTGTGAATGTAATATAATAATGTGTAATGCAAATTATGTTTTTGTATTTGTTACTTGGTGCATATCCAAACCATGCATATTCGGTAATAACATCATCATCACATACTCGTTCATGTTCTTTCATATACAAAAACATCAAAATAGAAGAACTAGTACATACATACTCTGCTCATCTGTGCTTCACATCTTGCACAGCTCTTACTGTCCATGAAATGGGAAGTGAAAAAACTTATATTGAATGTAATGGTGGGTTGTGGAAACGTGGAGTGCTGAGTATGACGTTAGCTAGCTTACAATTGTAGGAGTGGAAGCAAGAGTTGAATCTTGAAAACTGGAAATGTGAAACTCGTGTACATATTTCTGATATTTCCACAAACATGCATGTGCATATAGTCATGTCATACCCATATTACATTCACACAACACGATGAAGCGCATGTACATGTGCACGTGTAATAATAATATGTGAGAAAATGAAATGGTGTGATTTTCATTTGCTATTAACTCTATGGATGAGAATGTTGGCTGTGATGAGAGTGAGAGTTGAGTTGAGTGGAATAATAGGAAACTTGGATTATTATTATCATTACCTAAGCGAGTGGAGTACTGCCGAATGAGTACTTACTACAACTTGCCGGGTTTGCGTTTGGTTCATGATCATTTCATAAACTGCAATATACAAAGCTCGCAAAATGGCAACATTATTTTTGTTTGAAGCTTGAGCAATTTAGAGAAACACTAGTACGGCACGTGCACAAAAATTGCGAATCAGATGAAGAGGCGATGTGTTGTCACTCAGTCACTGCCAGATGTGGAGAGTCAGAGTCAGAGTAGAATCAGCCTGTAATATTGAAGCATACGGAAATAATGACCTTCACAGGAAACCTATATTAGATACCTCGAGCAGTCTGTCAGGTCAGCTAATGATTATAAAAATACCTCGCCTTCAGAGCAGGTCCACGGAAATGCAAATTAAATTCGTCATATCGTGAACAATGAACGGGTATGAGACTATGATAGTGCGTTATTGACAGAAGGGAATGAATTCAGATGCACTGTGACTGTGACATGACAGACATGACATATGTCATGAACTGTCACATCTATGCATATGAATAGGTACACATTTTTCGACACTAGCCATGCTTATTGGGTATGCACAATTGCACAAAGTACAGCAAAGGCTAAAATGGGATGAAAAAAATATATAACACGCCAATGAATGATTACCTAATTGTAATTGTAAATCGAATGGTGGTCACAGAGAAACTATCATGTCCTGTCTGTTTAGCATCCATAAATGAAACAAAAGCCACCTCACTTACAGTCGTCAGTCGACGTCCACCCAGTCGACACTACCTTCTAATCTATTACTATCACCTCGCTATCTATCACGCTTACACTTATTACTACTTATTACCTCGTTATCACTCAATACGAACTCTACCGCGAATTCTCTCTCTCTACATAGCCCAGTGATGTATTTGCAAGAAACACTGCAACTTTCTGCATACAGACTCAAGGAAGTAATGTATTTTTGGCATGGAACACAGCAATTTCTGATCTCGATTTGTCTCTGTGCTGTGGGAAAGCCCTCGTCTCCGCCCGGCTAGAACAAAGTTGTCATTGGTGTGCTGTGGGAAAGAAGCTTCCCTGCACCTTTCCGAGAGGAAGTTGCCGCTGGTGTGCTGTGGGAAAGGAGAAGCTCTCGTGCACTACCTTCCCGGGAGGAGGTTGCCATTGGTGTGCTGTGGGAAAGAAGCTTCCCTACGGTGGGAAAGCCCTCGTCTCCGCCCGGCTAGACGAGGGCAAAGTTG
>JAANSN010000339.1:0-64519 GCA_036850665.1 Dicranocentrus wangi | reverse complement strand
ATATATATATATATATATATATATATTTCGTCCTCTTCTACAGTCCGTCGCTCTTTTTTGGCTGTTCTCCTTGTAGAAAAAAAGAGTCCCGCTGTCGTTGTCGTCGTATTCGTGAAGAAGCTCAAGAAGTGCAGTACCAGCGAATGGCTTCTTCTTCTCTTTTTCTCCTCTCAACTTGACTTCAAATCGCATATATACATATATATATATATATATATATTTCCCCCTGACTCTTCATCCGTCTCCAAACAGCAGCCTCTTCTATCTGCTCTACCCAACAAACGCAAGAAACCCAAAATCTTTTTAAGATGCTATTATGATGCCCTTTTGCTTAAACTCCGCTCATATATGCATACCGTAGTGAAGAAGTGGTGATACTACTCTAATAATACACTATTTCTCCTCTTGTACATTTTTGCCATCCTGTTTCTTCCAAATAGTAGTAGTATTATTATTATTATTATTCTATATATCCATATCCTATTCCTACATCATCTTATCCAAATACCAGTGCAGTGCAGGAACGAGGAGATCCCTCACCAAAAACTCCCAACCAGCAGCAGCAGCAAACCTTTAAAAAAAGAAGAAGAAAGAATTCTTCCCATGTGTGTACAACACATATACTATATATCCCCATCCCCACACACATTAGTCATTCTAGGTACGTCCGTCGTCGTTCCTCTATTTCTCCTTTACAAGCTTATATAGCAAAACCGTTCCGTCGTCTTCAACTACATATGCACAATGCATATATATCATATATATATATCCTTCCTAATGCCTACTACTATAATATGCAACCTCAACCTCACTTTTTCCTTTGGATTGAGAGATTTTTGTCCTTTTCGTGGTGGTGGTGCCGGCCGTGCCTTTTTTCTTCTCTCTCCATCCATCCGATATCCTCTTCTCTCCTAAAATGTGGATGGGAATATGGGAGTCACCACGCGTACACACACACACACAGGGCGAGATTATAGATGAGCGTAGTAGTTGTAGTAGTAGTAAAGTAAAGGAAAGTAGAGTAGAGTTTCGTTTGTGGATTGTGGATATAAGTATATAAGTACCTACATGAAATTGTGTGTGGAAAAGAGCAAAAATACATAATATCCGTAGCATACACACATTGTACATAAGAGAGAGACAGAGAGAGAGAGAGAGAGAGCCTCTGTGATCATTCTTCTCCTTCGTCTACAATGTATCAAAAAAGCAGCAGGGAAACACAACCAGAAGAGAGCACATCATCACAAGTACGAGGAGAGTGAAGAAAGAGAAGTCAGTTTCGACTGACTGAGTCAGTTCACCACCGTAGTTGTAATAGTAAACTACACACACTCACTCACTCACTCACGCAGAGTAGTAGAGTCAGTTCAGTCACACAAATACATATACAAAAGCAGTTCACAAAGAAAAAAAAGTAATAATACCAATAATAATAATTGTACAATTTTTTTGTTTGTTTGTTACACATAATTACTTACACACAAGTTCAATATTAAAAAGACACGACGACGACAACGAGGAGGACACTAGTGTTGTTGTTTCTTTTTGGTTTGGTTCAAAAAAGCAATAATAATTTATATATCATCAAGACTCCACTATATCAACTATACGGCAAAAACTTTTTATATATATCGTCAATCGTCGTCAACATCACCTTTGTGTACTTACAACTTCTGACTTTGCATAAAAAAGGTAGAGATTATTTGCAAGTTTAGTTTTTTAGTCCATTCTTTTTGCAAAAAAATAAAAATATTTTCGGTTGAGAGTTGCTGTCAGTTGTGAGGGGAAAGGAAACGCGGCGGTTAACTGACTTTGAGAGAGAGAGAGAGAGAGAGAGAGAGAGAGAAAGGGAGGCAGAGTGTGTGAAAAATTTTGTAAGTCATCATCAGGAATTTATTTTGTATTACACAGAAACAATTTATTGTCAACGCAGCCTTCTGCTGTAATAACAAGAAATTAAACTTGTGTGCAAAAAAGTCAAGTGGTGAGGTCACCCAGTACAAGACTTTATTGACATTGACATTCATTCTGTCTGTGCTGATCTCCGCCAAAAGAACTTTGGATGGAATATAAGATCTTTGGAATCGGTAAAAAAAGTTGAAAGTCTAGGTGGGATTTTTTTTTGACCGGTATTAACAAGTAGAAATTACGTACATACATATGACGTAAACTGGTTTGACATTAGTCATTAGTTACAAAAAATATTTATAGGATAAAGGAACATAAGTATATATAAAAATAGAGATACATTTGATTGAAAAGTAGGGTTTTTTACATGGAGGCGCAGGCAGGCGGTCAGTCATTTAGTCATTTAATGTGGTCAACGTAGTTTTTGTATTGCGTTGTAGGGATTTTTTGTTTTGCGAAAAACATCAACAAAACAAGCATAGGTTTTGTAGGTTGCTGAAAAAAAATTGACAACGACGACGTGCAGTCAGGCAGGACGCAGGAGCAAGAGAGCAGCAAGGAGACAAAAAATTCGTCATAGTCATTTTGGTATTTTTGGAGGTATTACGGCATCACACGCGAGAAAATATAGAGAAGTAGTGGCGGCGGCTGAATGCGGCTATGGTGGTGTGAGTTTAGTAGTCTTTTGTCTTTGGTGGTGCTGATGATGCATGATGAGGATGACGTTTGTTTTCAGGATTCAATTTAGTTAGAGCAAAGTTGGATTGAAAGGTAGAAGACGTTGAGTTGTTTGAGAGTTGTCACTTATTTTGCTCATTATCATATACTACATTTCATTCATTCATTCATTTTATGAGGTTGGAGGAGGAGGAGGAGGAGGAGGAGGAGGAGGGGCCATCCCTTCATGTTCATTGCAACATCATTAGAGAGTTTTGAGGAAAACGAAAAATAAATAAATTAGTTAGTTGTGGAAGTTAGTCATCATCATCATTTGTTTGTGGCTGGACAGGAGGACAACTGTTGAAAGTCAAAGTGGAGAGTAGAGAAAGAAGGATATATATCGGAAGTGTGTCAAATATTATTAAAAATCATCTGTCATCTGTTGTCTCTTTTGTCTTTCATCCTTTGTCGTCGTTATACGGATATTACGACTGGTAATTACATTACTTGCTACTACAGGTGACAGAGGCAGGTTTTCTTCTTGGATTCCCAAAAAGTTGTAATTAATTGTTGGGTTGAAAGTGTAAAGTATTCTAAATTTATATGATACCTGTGGTGTGGTTGCATTGTATTAGTAGTCAGCTGTCACCTGTTGGCCCCCCGTCATAATTTCGTATCATCCATTGAGATCTTTCTCACTTTCAGAGTCAGTCAGCGAATATACGTAATATATATATCACGATTATTTTGTTTTCGAGTCAAGGAATCGCAGCCAGTGCTTATTAAATTTAGTAGTGTAAATATTTATCGAAAAAAACTGTATAAGTGTTGCCTCTTTACTCTTGACTCCACAGTTGACAGTTCGAGAGTTATTTTGGAGTTTGGGGTAAATTGGATTAGTTTGGTGAACAAACAACAAGAGGAACCGAAGAGGAGATTCGTGCGAGTATCATATTGGAACTAATTTACCGGTTTCCGGTATTTTTGGCTCATCATTAAAAAGGTAAGACGAAGTATCTAAAGCTTTTAGGATTTAATAACTATAGAATTATAGTTTGTAAGGTATATTAGCAGACGAGACAAACCCCTTGCAAAAATATTAATAAGTAATTGTTGGCTAGAGTTAGGGTTGACATACAACATTCAGGAAGGTGTCAGCCATCGGTCATCGGTTGACTTTTTATATATTATTCATCATTCATTAATTATTTGTAGTTGCAGTAGGTTGGCAACTGTTGGGGCTCATTATTAATAAACAATCATGTCATTATTTGTAGACTTGTAGAGAACCTGATTTTCTAGCAATCAACAATCAGGACATTTTTAACGAAAACATGGGGTAACATTTTTTTATCATTTGTAGTTTTATTATCCTCAGTCAGTCTTTATGTCATTTGCAGCAGTAGTTGATGTTGCACGTTGAGTATCAGCAGTTGGCAGTCAGTCAGCAAACTTTACAACGTTTATTGATGACTTTTTGACGCTACTACTTGTGTACCTCATTATGTTTAACTAGCTCATTCATATTATTGTCTGGCTTCACGACTCGACAAAATTCAGTTTTAGACTGCGTTTCCGTTACTTTATTTTATTTTTTTCAAAATTGTCTAGTCTCGTATTTACTTATTTGACTGACATTATTGTAGCTCTGCGAGAGTATCCTTTATGACATCATGTATCAGGTGAGTGTGGCATCACCTCAGTCGTTCGGTGTTGTATAATCATCACATGCGTCATGCATGCGGCTAGTACCGACCGGTCTTCTGATTTTGCTTCATCCAGCCAGCCAGTGATTGTCAATTGTCTTCTTGGCTCGGAAGGAAATCGGACCGGAATCCAGTCTCGTTGGGTTAGTTAGTGAAATTCGAAGCCATGCCAAAAGGGAGAGCCAAGTTGAAAAGGCGTGACTTCCTAGATTGCCTAGACTCAAGAAGAATTTTAATAGTATAGCACGCAAAATACAGGCATAGGTTGACATTTTGCGTCTTCCACAGCACACAAACGAAAAATCCTAATCATGCTCCATATCTGCAAAAGGGCAAAAGTGTATTTGTGTAGTGTTTCCCATTTTTTTATTGGTGGTGCCGTGATGCCAAGAAAATTCTCGCAAAAATGTCATTTAACTCATATGATGATTACATCTGGTGTTGCTGTTTTGTAAATGGCGTGTTTAAATGCCAGAAATGGTGCATATCACTGCAATAACTTACTAAATAACTAACAAGCAGAAGCCACTCCGTCAACGGATTTCACCACAAATGCGACACAAAGCGCTGTTTTTACTAAATTGCTTCCACTTTCCATTTTAGTTTTTTGAGGATAGGATTTTGCATGCAGTAAATGCTGTTGCAACTTTAATGGCAGTGGGACTTGGGACATAAAAGAATATATTATAAGAATGTCAACTTGTTTGTGGGCACGTATATTTAGGCACTGCTTCTGGCGTCACGGATTTCCCAACAAAAACTCACCTATTTTACGACCGTTGTTATTCGGTTTATGCTAATTATCATATTTTTCAATCATTCACACCCCACATGTGTTTTGACGGTTGTATTCCAATTCCAGCAGTTAGGCTGACATGCTGTTATAGACAGCGTGCTGCATAAATCCCACTCGTGAACTAGTAGTAGCTCATCTCGTCATATAAGCAAATACCTCATATTCCTAATTTTCCTTATCCAATTATCAGGATGATTGATCTAGCATTCAGTCATATAAACGTTGTTTATGCTCATCAACAGTAGTATGAAAGTAGTTGCTTTGTGGTTGTTGAATTCCATTCGAAATACTTAATCTTAGCTTTAATTGTCAAAAAATAGTTCTAAAGTCGGAGTAAGATTCGTCATGCATTCCTCCTGGTGGTGCAATTATTTCATCGCATTTTAGTTCATTTATACTGACTTAAGTGATCCAGTGTGTTTACTGCTGCATACCTTTTTATCCCTATATGTAATTTTATTGCAAGTTGGAAAGGTGATTATCGCTTGTGTAGCAAAAAGCAAAGCCCATCCCTTATTTACCCCCTTTCGTGGTACATTTTTCTGAGAAACTTTTATTGCTCTGACTCATTCATTCATTTGTGACGTTATACGTGTTTTCGTAAATAATTGATTCCCCTCAGGTACTACTGGTAGTATTACACTTCTTATCGCGATATCAAACCCATACCAAAAAGCTCAAGCTCACATCTATGCAAAATGCAGTCAGACTGCTACGCATGTCAGGTTTTTGTAACCTTTTTTGTGTAGTTTTGTGCACAGAAGAACATCGTTGTTGGTTGACTCATGAAAAGTTGTATCAGAGGAACAAACAAGTCGATCTAGTCTGTCTCTGTAATCTGTCCTAGTCCTACCAAGCCATAATATATTATTCTGGCTGGGTTTTTGTCGATTTGACTCATTTTTGTTGGATCGTTCGTTTCGTACGTCTCAATCAGAGCATCATCATCATCATCATCGCCAGTGCTGCGGTATCAATCAACCAAATCATCAAAATTCAGGGTAAGCTCATTCATCACGATACCCACGAAGCTTATTGTTTGTTACAAATTTGCAGTAAACATAAAAATTGACAATCATTGTCCATTTGCTAGTTGTTGTCTAGTACTTTTGCCTCGGTCGGATAATGCCTATTCCATGTTTAATCTCCTAATCTTCTTTTCATTACATAATGGGTTTTCATCGTCGCGTCGTCTCTCTCTCTCTCTCTATTCGCTATGACTTGCACGTACGCATTTCACTCAGAGTCAATCTGATTCTGATTCAGTCCTCTCGCTATATTGCATGTTTACTGGATGTGCGACGACGACGACTACAATTAAGAAATTTGTAGACTAGGTAATTGTAGTTGTGTATGACTTGGAATTTTAAAAGCAGTGACGACAGACGACTGTTAAAATGGATCAGTAGCATCAATGGCCAGAGCAAGTGTCACCTTGCAATAATATGTATGCATGAATTAGTTAATAGTGGCGCCATATTGTAGCCAGCCGTCGTAAAAGTACCTAGGTTCATGCCATACTAATATCATCTTTATTTATAACATAAGTATATCTCTAACTACTTATGTTAATAGAGTCGTTACGTCCATAAACCCCGATGAGCAGGGTCTGCTGAGCTTGGCCGTCGTACTTAACAAATGTAATAATAATTACGTCGGATTTTGTGCTCATGAAAAGCTATTATGATGGCTGGATGGAACTGTTGTTTAAAAAAATTACTTTCCAGTTAAATGTATTTTGCTGCGGTGCGGTGGTGGTGTTAAAATTTTCCTTAAACCCATTATGATCCATCCAACCTCAAGTTCTTGTTTGACTGCTGACTTGCTTGACTGTTGTGTCGCCCCGGCAGAAAGTTATCTGGAAGTTGTAAACTGTGTGAGCATGCCCATAAACTGTATAGCCTATAGGTGATTAGGAAGCAGTAATCCTACGTCGTTTATTATCAAAGACTACACGAACGCACCAACTCGCAAAATCCTCCTCAAACCTCACCATCACCACATGTTGATGTTATAGAGTGAAGTCGATCGATGTAAACAATCGCTCGGTACTCGGTATACTCGTCATACTCATTCATATTATCACTTATCACCACAGAGTGCTCCATCGCATCCAGCAATTTTATTTTGTAGCGATGCGATAAGAAAGATTATCATTTGCTTTCCTTTATTCGTTTGTTCAAACGCATCATCGTCATCCTCGTATCTTCTTGTTAAGTGCAAAAGTGCAATTTGTTTGGTTGGATAATCTCCTGGTGTAAGTTTTATTGATTTATTTATTTTTATTGATGCTTTTTAGTAATGTTTTACCGTTTCCTTGTTTGCTGTGTGGATTTGTGATTTCGATAACTTATCTAGAGCATACATATTTGGTTTTGTCATTGGAACTGATGGATTAGATCATTCATATTGCATTGATTAGGGGCTTGATGTTGAATTCGATTTATAACGATTTTATTGAATTTGTAATAAAGCTATCATTTATGTAACTTTAGGTGTATGGTATATGGTATAATGTTGAATGTGAGATATATTATATTAGAAAAAATAGCAATAGGGTTTGTGTATAGAATTATTGTGCATTTTCCCGTTATCTCACTCAAGTTTGTTTCTCTCACCTTCAGTTTCTCAGTTATTTACGAAAGTTTGTTTCTGCTGCTGCTGTACAAGAACTGATTACCGTACTGACTGTCATATTATTTTTTGAGTCCCCTCGGAATTCAGCTGTTATTATTGCATAACATATTATATACTAAACATAATAGAAGAACCAACAATCTACATAATATAAGATTGAGGATGCAAGAATGATGGGAAACAAACAACATTAGCAGAGGAAATTTATTTTATTTTATGTATTAGGCAGTTTTTTTTGTATCACAGCATTCCTATTGAAGCAGCAGCAGTAGTAGCATAGGTACAGTGATAATGAAAATTGTGGTGAATCCCGTTTGAGTAATTTTCGTCTTACCGAAAATACTACTTTCGTATGGGATATTAGTAGTGCCTTTCCTTCCTCCACTCCTGCTGACTTAATGAGTAAGAAAGAGGAAGATGATGGGCACCTACAACACAACACGGGCATTTTTTTCTCTCTCTCTCTCTCTGAGAATTGTCAGACGAAGAGGATTCATATTTTTTTTCTTTATAAAAGCTAGGCTAATCATTTTCCATTTACTAGAGAGCTTATTTGCCATCCTCCTTCATCCTCCTATATATTATATAAGTATTATAGCTTGCAAAAAGCAGTTTGGGGATTTGCTGTGATTGCCTACCTATACATTATTATGCTCGTACTACAACTTATGCGGAGTATTGTAGAAAGGATTTTGTTTGATGTCTGCTGATGATGATGATTCGGTGTTTGAGAAGAAGCAAAAATGCATCCAAGAACAAACAACTCCCACCTTTAAATTTAGTTTTGCATGCGGGGAACCTCTCTCTACCTGCATGTGAATGTGAGCTCTCAGGGTTTCTGAGTTTTGTTCGACGGCTAGGCTAGCCGTTGATTTGATCATAAGCATATTATTTGTTTGTTTTTTTAAAAGAAAGGAAACAGAGCTAATTGTTATAGGTAGTATTCAACCGCAGTTCTTCTTGGTGAAGTGAAATGAGTGAGAGAGAGAGAGAGAAAATGAGAGAGCAATTTTGTAAATCATTCTCGGTTAAGCAGGTTCTCCGGTTGGTCGATCTTACTACTAGTTCCATTTAGTTAGGTATCTTGATGATGATGATGATGACGGGATACACATTCTGTTGTTAGTAGTATATAATACATAGTACTACATATTTGGAGTTTGGAGTGCATCTCCCTAAATGTAAGTTATGTAGAAAAAACTAAAGTTTTCAAAAATGAGTACTGTACGGATGTTGGTTGTTGTACTTTGTACACATACTTAGCTCTTGTTTTGTGCATAGCGTGGTGAGTGTGCTCCATGGGATAGAAGGCTTCCTCTACATATATTATGGCTTTTCTTTCACTTCTCTCTCATTAGAGATCTTACTACGAACGTACATACATAATATTACGTAGTAGTAGTACTCACTCGGTAGTGCAAAATTAGATCTGTCTTGACTTTTTTGTGCAAAAAAGTTTGTGTTGTGTTGTGCATTTCATCATCATCAACCAGAAGGTGACCATTTTCTTTAAAGTTTCACGTGTAAAATCTTTCCAAGTGCAGCAGTAGTAAGTAGCGTAATATTATTATTACTACCTTAAAAAAGGATTTGCTGCACAGACAAGGAATGCATATATATAATACCCCCTTAACAATTTAGTTCTGCCAGCCAGAGAGAGCAATAATACACGAATAATATGTATATATATATACACACAAATATAAGTAAGTACATACCGGTGTGTTACGTTTTTGAGTTTGAAGCCAGCTACCATCATAATAGTGAGTTATACATCTCTAATTATTAACTTTTTTTTATATAAAAGTAAATGTTCAATGCGAGAGAGAGAGAGAGAGAGAGATAAAAAATATACGTCGTATATTCCATGTAGTACAGCTTTCTGCAGTATAGTAGTTAGTAGTGACTGCCATAAATTGTAGATTGACTTACTGACTCGGGACACACTGGGAATGAAACCTCGTGAGTAGAGTGAAACATGTACTTAAGTATAATTCTTTTCTTCTTCTTCATTTGTGATAATCGGTGTAACAACAACTAACTGATTCAGCTGGCTGGTGTGGTGGTATATAAATCAAGTGACTTGGACGAGTCATTCGTCTTGTGCAAAAGTTTTTTTTTGAGAACCCATTGATTGAGATTTGAGTTTTGTTGAGGTACAGGGAAAAAAAGGTGTAGGAGTCTTGTGTTCAATCCTCTTTGGTGGAGTAGATAGAGTCAGTCAAAAGAAGGTTTTTAATAAAAAGGATATTTGGGATATTTTTTTTCCATTTGAAACCTTTGTACCACACACTACACACACATCATCAGTAGTGAACAAAGAGTAGTATATCTAAAGCGAGAACTTGTTGGCAAATTAATTTAACAGCACAAAACGGCAGAAAAAGGAGAGATCAGGAGTCAGCAACCGTAAAAAGTCGTAAGGTAGCATTATGACTGTGAAACGTATTTTTTCATAATGTAATAATAATAATAATAATTGAATGTGCAGCAGCAGCAGCAGCAGCAACATATGTGCAACATTATTAGCATTTCTCCTTTTTTCATCCTTTATTGCCATTTCATTATTTATTGGCAAAAGTAATTTTTTTCTTCATTCATTCAACTATAATTTGTGTGCGAGTTGTGGAAGTATTAAGTTTGAAGTTTGTTGAATCGCTTTTTTTGTGTTTGATTTACCCGAAGAGTGGTCTCCTTTGATCTTGATCTTTGATTCCTATTACTTACTACTACACTAAACTCCTTTTTGCTAGTAATACAGTTGCTCTCTGCTGGCTTTTTTCACAGAAAACCATTTTTCATGTGTGTAATAAGCCGGGGAGAGGAGATGGTACATTACATTCATAACATGTATGTATGTATATATATAACAACAATGTAGAAAATTCATCTTAAAAAAAGTTCTTTCATTCTTTTTTTTTCACAAAAATGAGAAATGGATGAGGAGAGGCTTATATATATATATAACACGAATTACGAATATCTTACACGAATATAGCAGAAAGACGTGAACAGTCTTTTGTGTGTACTCAAGTTTGTAAAAAAAAATTATTCAAAAGCAACGTTATTTTTCTGTCTGTAACATTACTTTCTGGGTTAAAGTATCAGATTAGTGATAGCGGTATCGTGCAAGTAACACCAACCAACCGAACCGAACTTAACCAAAGCTGCCTATAAGACGCTGAAACGCGGATGCTCCTCTCTTTTAAGACGTTGTTGTTGATCGTATGGCGATGCTGATGTTGAAATAATAATAAGATGCACTCTGTGCAGGAATGAACGATGATGACGACGACGACGTAGGAAATGTGTGAAGCTTTTCCTATCCGTTGATTTCAGTTCTTGCGGTTGCTATATAGTGGCTCCTCGGCGAAGCACGTTAAGATTTCAAAAAGAAGAAGAAGAAGAAGAGGCTTCTTCGCGTAACCTTAGCAAAATCATCTTACATCATATTACCGTCTTGTCTTTTGTGTGATATTATTGGTAAATCATAGCTTTTTTTCTTCTTTTTGCTCTTGTTCGCTATTTCGGCAATTCAAAATGCACTGAAAGTGCATAAAAATGCTACTACTACTCATGGTCGCATAGGTGTGTGTAGTAAAAAGAGTAAATCTGCCGGCGGTGGTGGTGATCTGTTGATGATGATGTGGTAGCGTTTTCCTCTCATCATCATCATCTTTATCCTCTACGTGAAGCACAAGAGTTGACGTAGAGACCGTAAAAAGGTAGAGGATACATCATCAGTATCATCACTCGTCTCCTCCGTTTTGTGCGAGCAGAATGGGTAGTAGTAGTACTTATGTATATGATAAAGAAAGGAGTGAGATAGATGGAATGAGGAAATGACGTTGACGTCCTCGCCGTCGTCGTTCTCAAATTATCCTTTTTCTCAGTTGTAGTAAGTAAGTAAGCCCGGTTTCATTGTGTGTGTATATATGTATTCCATTCCGTCGTCGTCTCTGTCGTCATTCCTACACATCCGATTTCGATTCGATTCTCTTCTGTTATGTATATTTTTTATATTTACTTATGTATTTTATTTTATTTTATTATTCCGCGTTGCCTGCTCGCTCTGCTTCTCTTATATTGGTACACACAAAGTCAAAACGTCAAAAGTTGCATTGCATCGCATCGGTTCGTCGTCGTGAGAGTGCAATGCCATGAACTTCACTCCGGAAAGGAGATTAGATTATTTGACAAAATAAGTTCATGTTTAGTTAATCAAGTAGAGTATACCTATATAAGTATATAGTGTGGCCGGGATTTTGTTGTTGTACAAATGATGTGAAGTGAATGCACTCACACTGCAAGGCAAACCGGGATGATGATGATGATGATATGATGGTTGAGAGTTGAGAGCTGTTGTGAGGCTAGTGAGCCACGTTTGTTTTGTGCATCATCACATCACATCAGCAATATAAAACTATATCTACTTATAGAGGAGAGGAGCAACAGCGGTGTAACCCGTTTAGTACAAGATACACTTTTTTTTTCGTTATTTACGAGTTGAACTTCAAATATTAGATTGGTCCCAGTTTATGAGGTCGTGCTGTAATAATAATAATAATAATATCTTTTGTATCTTGAGAGATTATACTGACTGACTGACGTTGAGTTGACATAGCTATTATAGGATTGTCATTCAACTTGACACCTCACCGTTGTAATCAACGCTTCTCTCAATTAGTGTCTCCGTTGTACAGTGAGTAATTTTTTTTATCATGGTTTCCTCTTCTTTTTTCATTTAACAACCAAGGGTGAAGTAGGGTAGGGTATTGTTAAATTATAAGAAGTCATGTGTGATGACGAGGACGGAGGTGCTTTTTTGATAAATTTTCTAAGAGCTGCCACCATACCACCACCACCAGCAGCAGCTATTACATGTTTTGTTTACACACTTTACAGTGGTGGTGGTGGTGGTTGGTGGGTGGGAAGGTGTATGTATGGAACACGTGCAATTACTTTGGTAAATAATAACGAAACTGCTAAACTGGTTTTTCCTCCTTTGTGAATTTGTGTAATTAGGCTCATTTCTCCTAAAATGGCAATGGGATTATTGGTTTAGTCGTACCACATTTCTATGGGACATCACTGTGGGAGGGAGGGAGGGAGGGAGTGAGTAAAGTAAAGTAAAGTAAAGTAAACCTGACTTTTTAAAACCTGAATGGAATGACGACGAAGAAGGGTTGAGCTCGCTGGTGGTGGATGGATGGATGATAGTGACTGAGCATTATTTATTATTATTATATTATGAAATAGTTTGTGCGTGTGTGTGTGTGTGCGTAGTATTAGTATTACAACAAGTGTCAATGTGGACTATTGTTTTCATTCCGGGGTAAACTGGTCTGACAACAATTCACTCCTTTTTGCCTTTATACCAAAGTCAGCGTGATGCCTCCACCTCCTCCTCCTCCACTCTAAAACACTCATACTACTCGTCCTATAAATATAAGTATATTATTGTTCTTGGTAGAGGCCTCAAAAACAGGTACTACTCCCAACTTCCATATGGCATTTTTCTAGATTGAGTATGGTGGTGGTGGTGGTGGTGGTGCAAGTGCATTAATGATCCATGATGATGATGATGATGATGATGACGGACGAGATTCTTGTGTGATGCTGATGCTCACTTACACGCATACTTTTCCTCCATGACTTGTTCCTCTGCTCACCATTGTTCACCTGAGGAATTACATAATTGAGCATTCCAGACGTAATAGGAAAAAATTTAGATCGCATGTTATAATCATAATAGGAGTCAGTCAGGGTTTTTTTAGCTCCAAAAACGTTTAGGTGTTGGTGCCTGCCTGGTCTGCTGGTGGTGCATTATTTATTATTATTATTATTATTATACTACTTACTACTACTACTATTTGTGGAGATTGTTGACTCTGTCGCTTGTTGAGCGGAGCTGTTGCTCAACACAAATTATTATTCATAGAAACTCCACAACAACAACAACAGTCTACACTACACACACTCCATATTATTATCCATCCACAAAAACTCTCTGCTCTCTGCTGCTGAGGCTTTTGGGGTTTTGACAGCATCATCATCAATGCCTGCTGGCGTGTAGTTTATGTTGTAAGGATATTATAGAAATTAGAATATTAACACATAAGGCACGATATGCATAAACGCGTCAGTTAAACAGAAAGGGCCAGTCATTCCAGACAGGAGAGAGAGAGAGAGAGCTGAGCCAGAGCAGTAGTAGTAACAACAGTAGTAAGTCATAAGCAGTATGAAGTATGAAGTAGTAGTGGTGGTGGTTTTTTGGACCAAAGTGTGTAACCGAGTCATTAGCAATTAGTTGTTGACCGTCACCGTTTTAATGCTCTCATTAGTCATTGGTTGCTAGTGTTTCGTGGCTCTTGGTGGTATTTTCATTGCACAACAGAGAGATAATACTCTCATTATTGGTGTGGCAAAAAAAGTGGTCGTCCGTCGTCGTCGTCGTCGTCATTTTATGACTTAGTTTCTCTCTGGCTGATTTGCAAAGTGTTTTGGAGAGTTGTTGGGGGTGATATGACATTTTTGATATATCATCATCATCATCATCATCATCATCATCATCATCTTATTGCATCGCATCGCTTTACTCTTTTCTTTTCCTATTGCTTCATCACAAATATATAAATAAATAAAAACTAAATAACCATCATCAGATCCAGATCAGCAAGAAACCGTCCTCAGCTCTCACGATCAATGCAAGGATTGTTGTCAGTTGTGTTGTGTGAGGTTATATAGATAAATACTTACATAGATTGGATGGGATTATGGGATATGGATTATTAGCTAGTGCACATATTATTTTGTAATGTCCTCATCAATGAGTCTAGCTTGTTAGTGACCATGTGATGATGGATGATGACCGACCTACTATTCAGTCAGTCAGTCAGTATAATTTGTTCATTATCACATGTGTTGTTTGTTGCCGTTTGATTGAAATATATAAATCAGTTGTGATTTATTATTATTATTTGAATCTCGGATTTAGTCATTTCAATTTCGTATTTTATATATATAAAAAAGCAACAAAATTATCTTAAATCTTGTTGAGCCATCGTGATCAGATGGTCGGTAGCTCAAGTCAGTGAGTCATCTGGTCAGTTTTTTTTTGACTGTCAGTGTGAGACTTAAGTCATAAGTGCCAAAGGTAGCATTGAAAACGTGTTTATTTACCTGATTGATCTTCGTGCATCCGGCAATATTATCATCGGCGAATATAGTTGGATGGTCCAAAAATTGCTTGTCGTTGTCTGGTCACTTGTTGTTCATTGTTGGTGCTCGTGGAGCGATCACTACTGGAAGATCATTATCTGGTAGTCATTTTGAATTGAAGTCCTACTTGTAATAATATAATATTTCCTGCACTTTTGTGCAATTAAAGAGGATTGATAAGCGCATAAAGGAGTCTTGGCAGTCAACCCTTTCATTCAGAGGTGACATTAAAATTAAGACCTTGTCTTGCATTTTATTTATTTATAAAGTAGTGCTTGCTTTGGCTAAAAACTAAAACTGCTCATTTTTGCTATTTTTATTCTTATTATTATTGTTCCTCTTAAATATAAAATCTCTTTTACACGCTAGTCAGTCATCATCCGAGTGTAGGCTATTTTAATACCAGTCAAAATACTTTTTTTAGCCTACCTTCACCTTCGTCCCTTTACACGTTCAACGTTTGCGAAGTAATACCATATTAATTAATAGGTTGTAATTACTGTAATGCAAGTAAGTTATTTAATCGTTGGTTTAGCAAGTCTAACCGGCATTTATCTGCAGCAAAAATCAATGAAAGTGGATGTTTGAGGCGAGAAGAAAGTTTTATTTAGATTATTGGTGCTGATGAATTAACATGCCGAAATCTCCAAAAAATATTTAATATCTCAACTCTCAATACATTCAACATTATTATCTTAATAGTACAATCTTTTTTTAGCTCATTAATTTTCAATTCAATGTTTGGTTTTAATAATATAAGTGTTGATAGCGTCTAAAAGTACTGACGCAAATGGCCTTTTTAGCAATCCAATCATTTTGAATTAGGCTAGGACCAACTTTTTGATCACTGACAGTTGATGCAAAAAAAATCTGAACATAAGTCATTTTCATCAAAACAAGACGGGATATTATTGCTTTATTATTATAACATTACATTACTAGTGATCATTTATCAACATATCGGTTCAAGTTCGCCATATATACAATATAACAAAAAACCTCAGCTAAGGTAATAAAATAAGGGTTAGTTATTGAGTTATATCCTAAAATAAGCAAATCCTTATTGTTACCTCGTTCGTTATAGTTGTGTTGTGATTAACCTTACACAGAATCTATGACGGGGTTAACACTTTAACACCATCGGCTGAACGTAAAGGAGCAATCAGGGTTATACATATATTTAAAATCTGTAGTATTATTATGGAGCATGTATTGTAATTAGAAGGAGACTAAACGCTTCATGCGCATACCTCTGATTAATTGTGGGCTAAACCTCAGTATATTTAGTATATACCTATGAACAAGTAATTGATAGTCAGCAGGTTTAGCTGTTTTCACGTAAATTCTGATTTCTGTGATTCTTTTAAAGAAATCAGCTTTACTCATCCGTTTATTTCACACCGGAGGAAATTTATCTGTGTGTGCTTCCTGTGTCATTTGTCGCATGGTAAGAAAGGTATTTTCGTAATTATGTAAGTGAACCTGTGCCTCTCATTCATCGGGATTCACACCTCCACAGATTTCATTTAGAACTAGTGTCAGCTGAGGTGTGGTCAAATCAAAATACAAGACTTGTATAATTTGTGTGGTTCGGGTTCTTGCGAAGAGATAGCAATCGTACGTAACAAGTAAATTGAAAGTGCCTTTTTAAGTCATTTTTAAAACGCTTCTTCTTTTAACAAAAGGGAGCATCATCAGAAGAACATCCCATCCAGCCAGTTATTAGTTACCAACCTTTGAAATAATAATTTTAATCATTTTTGCTTCGCCTCTTTTAAAATTCGGTAAAAACCAACATCTTTTCAAGTTTACTTTTACCCTTGCGTGTAATTTTATAATTAGAAAACTGGTTGAATAGGATATATTATATATCGTCGCATTAATCCCTTTAGTTGTCGTATCCTCTTAAGTTGCGTGTAATTACGGTACGCTCCCTGTAGTGGTAGTTGGTAGTGACGATAATAATTTGTTGTTAAGGGGAAAATGGAAGTGGGGCTGACCCAGACCAGCAGAGTTGGACACATGGAGGCGTTTGAGACAATAAATCTGACAAGTAGTTATTAAAAGTCAGACATTTTTTGGGCATATTCTAACAAAAACCAACAGATATGGTCATTCAATTTCTATATGGTGTTGAGTTCGTGTTGAAGTTGAGAGAGCACATGCCGAGCATTGCGACTTTTATGATCAACCTATTTATCCTAAAACACAAGGAATCCCTTTGTTTTTTTTATTTATCTACTATAAATTCGTGCCTAACAACCTATGTTGTCGTGCTTGGCATTGCCTTCATACAAGGATTCATATTGTGGTTGAAGTAAGGTAATGGGATTTTTACACTCACTCATTCACTCACACTCACTCTACACTCACTCATGATAGGTTAGGGAAGGTTAGGTTAAACACCAACCTTACCACCTAACCGAGCATTCCTAACCGAGCATGAGTGAGTGTGTTCTAGTGAGTGAGCGAGTGAGGGTGAGTGAGTAGGTGAGTGAGTGTTAAAATCCCATTACCTTACTTCAACCCATATTGTCATCATCGCCGTATGGATCTTGGCGATGCATGCATGCTTTTTTTGTTGATGTTGTTGTTGGATTTATTATAAACGTAGTAATTACCATCAATCCAGGGGCTGTTAGGAAATCGGCAAAAAAGAATGTTTTTATTACATTGTTGACATGTTTACTGCTGATTGGTTCCCATTCTTCCTAGACATTTTCTCTCGTAAAAAAGTGTTAATCGTGGGATTCTCTAAAATTTGTTCATAAGTTATTAGCAGTGGTAGTGAGCTATAAAAGCATTTCGTGCACATTGGTCCAAAAAAAAAGTTTACAAGGAACAGGTGAACTAATAATACTAATAAAAATACGATCTGCTCACACGACTCCAAGACTCCAACTTGTCAGTCAGTTGGTAAGTGGGTTTGCGGACACGGACTCCAACTGTGAGTGTGACATAAAAACGTGTGGGGCTAGGCTAAAGGAGTGACTCCAGAAAGAATATAATAATAGTAAGCGGATGACGGGGTTTTTCGTCATTTAGTACACTAACAAACCAGAGTGTAAACCATATAGCACATCATATTTGTCAAACTGGTTCAAACTGGAAGCGTTCAGCTACTAAAAGTATTTTATTTTTTAATTGTTGTTGTGGTTGACTGTTATTTTGAGCTTTGTGAAGTGGACTCTCTGCAGCAGAGAGACAGGAGGATTCAGTTAGTTGGATTCGACGGTTAGGTCAAGCCAAGCCATAATTATTATTATTAGAGTTGAGTGAGTGCATATGTATATGTGTGCATTGAAAATAGGTACACTATTGTTATCCCCTACTTACTCCCATTGTCATTATTATTATTACATTTTTCAACAAAAAACAAAAGGTACAGAAATAGTAGTAGATCGGGAACAAGATATGATGATGATATATTATGATGACGCGACGGTATGCCTGCCTTTCCTGCAGTAGTAGTTTGCGTCTCTGCATCGTATTACGCCGTTCGCGTTCAGGCAGTTTTTGCATTGTATATTATTGTTGTGTATTATACTCCGCAGGAGTAGAATTGGTGCGGTGGTATGGTATGTGCTCCGTGCCTTATGCAATTTGTGGATTAGGGTCTTTTGAGGGGGATGTTTTTGTCTCTTGTCTCTGTGTCTGTGTGTGAGTCATTCGGGAGTACCACTGGGAATTGAGTAATTGAGAATTTATATTAGTGAGGTTGAAGTGGTATCCTTTCATATTGCTGTAGTGTTCCTTTGGAGGTTACATAATATGTTTGTTAGTTTCAAGTGTCGTTTTGCGAAGATTACTAGTATCAGATGAGATGTCAGGCTATAAACATGTGATAAAAATACTTATTGGAAATATTTGATTTTGATTTGATTTCAGTTTTACCGGATGTGATTAGAAATGGAGGCGCGTAACTTTTTGGATACGTTCCTAGTAACAGATATTGAGAATGATCCTTTGCCAATAAAGGTTCTCCGCAACACGATCACAAGTAAGGATATCGTTGGGCAGGCCGCACACTGGGGCTTCGAGTATCTGGATTCAAGGTAAGTCTGAATAACAGTAACAGTGACAACTTCCAAGGTTGACGTTGGCGGTATAGACATCTGATTATTCTTTACGAATTTCTAATTTGATACCAATTGTTTTTTTAGATGCTGCCCTTTGCCCTTGGTATGTCGTCTCTTGCAAAAGTTGAACGAAGATATCCCTCAGACAGATTTCTCTAATTGCCTCGAAGAAGATTCAAATGAATCTGGTGGCCAGGATGTCGGTATGCATTCCCTATTCGTTATCTTAATTTTAAAAACGAAACGAATGTTGAAGTATCGTCGTGGTCACCCCAAATAATAATATTTTTGGTGTATGTTAGGTGCTCGCTATGAACCCCTAAAGCTAATGCAAAAGATTGTGAGGAAATTAGATGAGATTTGCGTACGAGAGCGAGAGGATGTTCATGATAGTGTGGATGGAATAATCGAATCTCCAGACATGCTCCCGCATGTCCACGGCGTATCTTATAATAACATCAAAAACACACGGCGCTTCATGGAAGACAGAATGACCGTCCTCCCTCGGATGGACCGCATCTTCGGTGTAAGCGTTTACTTCGTAAACCGTATTAATAGTGCGGGCGGATTGAGGACAATCGTAATCTTATTTGGTGTGACATGTAATTTTATTCTAGCTCCCCAGTCCAATTAGTTACTTTGCTGTATTTGATGGTCACAATGGCGCTGAAGCAGCAGCATATGGCGCTGCCCAACTACATCTATACCTGACAGAAAGCATGAAGGCAGATAAGGATATGCTGGAAAGTCTTGGTGATGCATTTGAAAACCTGGATGCTGCCTTTGTTAAGAAATGTCAGAGTGGTAAAGTGAAAAGCGGCTCAACTGCTGTTGTGTCGTTACTGTTGCCTGGAAAATTGTACGTTGCTTGGGTTGGGGACTCGCAAGTTGTGTTGGCTAAACAGAAAGATGTTAGCAACCTAGTTCTTCCTCACAAACCGGACAGGATGGTGCGATAGTCTAGTATTACATACAATTACAATGGTTACAATAATGTTGTGATAGATGGTTTTAATAATATTTTGTTTTATCATAAACTGTGCAGGATGAGGCTGAAAGAATCAGACACTTGGGTGGTGAGATTTTTAATCTAAGTGGAACGTGTCGCGTTAATGGTAATTTGGCTGTGTCTAGGGCAATAGGTAAATTGAAATTACATTAGTAAAATTATGATAACTAACGTAGGTATACGTAACGTAACGTAATTGTAATCACTGGAACTCTGCTAATTATTGTTTCCCTGTAGGAGATGCTGAAGATAAAAAATTTATTATCGCCACCCCAGACATCAAGATGATAGAATTAGATGGCACCGAGGAGTTTTTGATTTTAGCTTGCGATGGTTTGTGGGATGAGGTTTCACCGGAGGGTGCTGCTCAAATTGTCAGACGTCAGATTGTGACTGATCCTAGTAAGTCGCCACTTTTATCAATCATATTTCTTCATTAAGCAGTTGTTACTACCTATGCTAAGGAAGAAGTAACTATTAGCTAATAAATTTTAATTTTGCTTGAAGCTAATCCACGCCTTGTCAGCCAAAAATTGATTCACGAGGCTAAGGAAAATGGATCCGGGGACAATATCAGCGTTATTGTCGTATTCCTGGAACCGTTGGAGTCATTGAAAAACCGTTACGAAGGCGTACTTGAAGAGTTTGTAGGTCCGGGTGTGATCAACTTCGCAATGGCGAAGCAGCCTTTGGAAACAGTTGGAATAAGTCAATTGGTTGATGATCTAATTGGTGAGTTGACGTCAAGCTCTGGAGTTAGCCATATGCCCAAATAATTACTTTACGCCTTTTATTTATATTCGTTTATTTTAAATTGTGCAGAACAAAGCGTGGATGATGCTGCTCCTCATGTCACCGAAATGAATGGGCACGGAAAGGACGGAGAACCGCTGGTGGACTTTTTGTCGTTCGGAAGTTCCAAGGAAAGTGGGGGGCAGTTGATTTCCGATGAAGTAGATGCTTGGGATAAGGCTGATCGTTCCGGCGAAGGTAAAGGAAAAGCAATATACTTGTGCCCTTCTGATATGTCTCGTACATTACATTTTTATTTCATGATTATAAATAGTTGTGTCCTTTATTAAATCGTGCATTATATTTTGTTATCCAATTTCAGAAGATAATGATGATAAGGAGGTGGAGGAACTAAGTGATGCCGAGCCTGATGACGAGTGGCAGTTTGAAAAGCCTTCTGAAACTGCTCAGAGTGGAACAGTTAGTAATAATGGCCCAGGTTCAGGAATGGAGAAAGCTGAAGAGTTGTTTGACCCTCCAACTAGCCCTGGTCCAGTGAACTTTAATCAAGAGGGCAGGTCTCCCAATCCTGATGCGCAAATCGAAACAACTGTACAAGAAAACCTTGCTCGACTCAATGTTGCGTCTTCTGTGAATATGGAGACCTCGGACGAAGGAATCACTGTGGCCAGCAGCGAACGCCCTGCAGATATCGAGGCATACAATCCATTTTCTAGTGAATCTCACGAAGTTGAGCATACCGCACCGGCAACGGAAGTTGTGAATTTGGAAAAGTATCAGGAAGGCGTGACTGCATTGCAAACAAATGCAGACTTGTTGGAACATGCTTTCCAGGAGAACGAAAAGGTACATTATGATTCTGTTGGGCTTCATGGTGAAAGCGAAATGAAGCAAGAAGGGCTATTAGTTAATGAATTGGTTGAACAAGATATGGGTCTCATGCCACAGCAATCAGCATTTGAAGACATTATGGGAACAGAATTGATTAATCAGCCAATTACTCTGGAAAACGGATTCACTCCAGAGGCGTCAGATAATTTACTAGTCGATTCTAGTATCCCTGTTGCGGATAATTTCAATCCATTCGCGTCTGAAGTTCTGGCTGCTGATGATGAGATACGACTAAATCAAACAGCTGATTTGAACCAAGGACAGGATCTTGCAGAAATTCGCGAGGAAGATAAGGTTGCTTCCCCATTTGATGAACCAGCGCCATATGAGAAATCTGACGTTCCCAGCAACCCGTTTGGTCACGACACACCTACATCTAATGAACAAATGTTTAACGTTCGTGAAGCTGCAAGTCCAGAGTTTAATATAATGAATATTCCTGATCAGCCAGAGGGCTCACAATCCCAACCTTTTGTTGGAAACTTTGAAGATAATATGTTAGCTGACTCGGATAACCTTGTACTTGTGGAAACTAATCCTATTCCTGAGGATTATATGGATGACACGTTCTCTACTGAAGAAAGAAAGGAAACCACCGATTTATATTTTGGGCAACAACTTGACATCAACAGTGGCGATTCACCCTTTGGTAACCCCTTCGCTAATGAACAGCAGGTAGCTGGATTTCCCGGGACAGAGCAAGCTGCTGAAGGTTTAGCCGCTCAGTCGGTAGACATCACAAACCTGGGAGCGGAGGTTAACCCATTTGGATCCGTGATTAAAAACACGTTCGAGACTCAACCGGTAGAGCCTGCTAATGAAGTTTTGAGTTCATTGAGATCGATTGAGGAACCCATGGTTGATGAAGCTATGGAGCAAGACTCTCTCATGCCTAATCCTTCGGTTGATTATGATCGCGAATCCCCTGCTAAATTTGAAACTGCTGCTCCAGTGGTGGTATCTGTAGAAGAGGCGACCGTTGAAAAGGAACATAAAGACTCTGTTCAAGTGATTCTTGCACCTGTAGATTTTGAAACGTCAGTTTCACCCGACATTAGTGGGCATGTTATATTAAAGTCCAAGGAGGATCATGAAGCCAACGAAGTTTGCGGCTTGGATTCGGAGCCACTTGCCGTTACTGGCCTTGGGGGGAATACCGCTGAATGGGATATTTTAAGTGGACGAAAGCAGCTGGACGAACTTCCAGCTCAGGAAAGCAGTGTTGAGATTTTGCATATGAGTAAGGCTGAACAACTCCCGTCTCCAATGGCGTTTGAAGAGGATCCTAGATCAGCAAGCAAGCCTGACATCGCGCAAGACGAGACTACGCAACTTATCGGGGTTGATTCTCCGTTTGATGATAACTGTAATGTTGTCCAGTCGTCAAATACGCTTGAGCCACCGCTGTCTGGTGATGAACGGATTGAGCAAGTTGGGATAAGCGAGGTTAATTCTGGAATGCCTGAACTCACACCTATTCTGAATGGTAAACAAAGTCCCGTTGAGGAAGCTGATATTGGAAAGGAGGTTATGGCTAAGGAGACAGGAGTTGTTACTGATGAGATGAAGCAACAGCCAGCAGAGGAGCCTATTTTGGCACAGGAAGTTCAGCAAGTTGTGGATAAACCGGTTGAACCAGCTGGAGCAATAGGTGATGTGCTTGAAAAAGCAGTGGAGCAACCAAAGATTGAGTCTCTCAAGCCAAAGGCTGGTGATGGCAAGCCAAGTGCCACATCAAAAGGAGCAAAATCTCCAGCTAAACCCGAGGTGCCTGGAACAAAATCCCGAACTTCTGTAGGTTCGGTAGGTAGTGGTGTCAAGAAGTCTCCGTCGAAGCCAATTACTGATGCTCCCAAGGCAGGTTTAGTGAGCGGAAAGCCATCCGGACCAGCAAATAAACAACTAGGAGCCAAACCTGGAACAACTACTTTGAAGCCCGCAGTTTCTAAAGCAGTTGCAACCTCTGCTTCTGCTGCTCCCGCCAAAGCCCCTTTAAATCGACCTGCAGCTCCACTCGCTTCAGCTCGGTCAGCAACGACAAAAGCAGCCGTGGAAGTTAAACCAATTAGTAAATCGCCCACTGCGGCAGCTTCCAGACCCCGACCAGCATCTGCGATTGGTCAGCCTGCTAAACCAGCACCTGGGTTAGCTCCAAAGCCGAACGCCTCTCCTAAACGTGTGCCACCTGCCGCCGGAACTGTTGCTTCACGCCCTGCAGCTACCTCTCGTCCTGCCGCTGCGGGTGTCACCAAAGCCAATGAAGCAGATGCTAAATCTTCTTCCGGAATTAGCTCCACACTTGCAAAGCCGCGGCCTAAACCCACTACTGGCACTCTGTCCGCTAGAGTTCCAGCAAAGCCTGATAATAAATCCGCCGGTGCAGAAGCAAAGAAGTTACCTTCAACGGGACCAACACCACGAGCTACAGCCGGTTCTGCGGCTTCAAAACCTGCTCCGAAGCCCATGCCTGCCCGGTCTCTTCCAACTTCCGCAAGAACGGCCCCTCCGAAACCTGCACAAACTACTTCAAATGCACTGAAGCCAGCATCGACTCGACCAGCGTCTAAGCCTGAAGATAAGGCTCCAGGCGCAACTCGCAGTTTGACCGCCCGCCCACCACCAATCTCAAAGGCAGCACCTGCTCCCAAAAAAATTGAATCCACTTTAAAGCCCAAGAAACCGTCTCCGACGTCCATGAAACCTGGAGTTGTCCCCCTAAAATCTAAGGCAAAACCTGAAGCAGAAAAGTTGGACTTAATTGAGCAGAGCCAGAATGGTATGAGTGCTAAGAAGGAAGAAGAAGTTAACGGGATGAACATCACAAATGGCATCAACGGTGATCACCATGGAGAGACTGAAAAGCAAGATGCAGTGAAGGAAAACGGCGTTCACGTTCCTGCTGATGCTCCAACCGAAGTAGATAATTTAATATAGGCTGAAACCTTCGCGCTGATTCTAAATTTTAAGTACATACTATTATAAATAAATATACAATTAAAATTTCAGTGTAACATTTGTAACGCTATAATGTGAACCATAATTGTTTAAGTACGAGAGGAGGAGGGAGTAGGAGGAGGTGGAGAGGAGGTGAGCGAGGCATGTTCAATAAATTATTGTAAGATTGTGGTTAAACTTTCATCGTGCTGCATATTCTGCTGAAAATGCTTGCCTATAATGCCAAGTGCCTAAACATTGTTCGCTGCTTTATTATTACTAGGTAATTAATACTCATTTACAAAAAATTGCCTTACAAAAATAGAGCTCTTGCATTGATCGTTGCCTTTGTATTCGTGATTTCGCCGAGTCTAGCAAGAATAATAATGTTTCCACTCTATACTTTGAATGTTTTGTAATATTGTGAACAGTAGATTTTACGAATCAAATGAGTACTGCTTATATATATCTGATTCATCGCAATATGATGTTGTTATGTGTATAATAATACGACGCCAGCTCTGTTTGGAAGGGAACTCGTTAGCATTTTGAACTGATCGTGAGTGAGTAAGAGAAAGTGTTAGTGTAAGTATATGAGGTAAGGACGGCGGCAGTGATGGCATTCGCACTGTAGAAGGCACCCCGCTAGGACAAACAAATAAAACAACCACTGCAACAATCATTCGTCATCATCACATCACATTATCATCATCATCCGTTAAGGCAAGAAATATACTGTTTGCGTTTAGTGTTTACGTATTGTTAATAGCTCGACGCTGGACATGTGAGGTACTTAAGAAAAGTCATTTATGTAGGAAAAAATTTAATTCAGACGGTGCACAGCTAAGGTTTTAGTATTTCGATAGTGGTATTAGTTAGTATATATATAAATATACGTATATATTCAGTGCTGTTTTTAAGCTTGTTTGGTGAAAAAAAGTAATGGCCAAAATTCATACATATCTGTTACAGTATAGCTCTTAGCTCTAGACTGATACTTTACGTTTTCTCAAGTTCAATCAGGCCCTTAAAATGAAAATGTGGAATACTCATTTTTCTGTATGAGAAAATTTGATACTTCTATTTTTATACATATAAGGAAAACTACACTAAAAAGTGGCTTGCGTCCACTCAAATTATTCTATATAATAACCAATATTTCATATAATTATTCGTTATGGGCATTGAAATATGCTTAAATCTGCAGTGTGCGCGGCTCTCATTACTCTTAGGCTAGATTCGCTTCTTGTGATGCACATCCATTCACAACAAAATTGCAAATATTATTACCTATTATCATTATTACCTAATTATGTTTTGTAGAAAACTGATAAAGTCCGTTTCAGAATAGAAAAAGAACAAAAAGGTAACAACATAATATAGAAATTAATATACTGCTGCTGCTGCTGCTCTATATATATATATATATATGTAATAAGCGATGCGAACCATTGGTGAAAAATTATAAAAATGGTAGATGAAATACCCTTCTTTCTTTGTTGGCATTTTTGGGAGTAAGTAGTAATTATTATTATCATATCATTAGGTTTTTTGTATTTGTGTGAAGTAGTTTCCAGACTAAGTTTCCCCTCGAATTATATATTATGATGCTATAAATGAACCGGCGATCTTGTGTATTTCTTATTCCCTGTGAGATTGTTTTATTTACCGTTACCATTAAATGATGTAGTTTTAGCGATTTAGAAAACGTTAACTGAGAGACTACTGCGATTTGAGAACAAGTATTCGAAGAACGACTATACTAATCTATCGATTATTACCTGTCTATATACCATATTAAACTAATTAATCAGTTATTTGCACAAGAGAATGTTTCTTACCGGGGATTTCGGTGGTTTTTTTGTAGGCTTTAAACGTTTTTATAAAGTATGAAATATTGATTTATGTCTTAATTAATTTTTCTTGTTGAATTGGTTACCAAGGATCTCTGCAGTCAAAACTTACAATAATGTAAATTTAATTAATGCTTTACGAATAAAATCGATGCTGCAAAAAACTGGGTGTGTGTTCATCAAGGTTAATTTTTCTTGTTGAATTGGTTACCAAGGATCTCTGCAGTCAAAACTTACAATAATGTAAATTTAATTAATGCTTTACGAATAAAATCGATGCTGCAAAAAACTGGGTGTGTGTTCACCAAGGACCTTATTTATTATTCGTGTGTAGCTCGTATGAGCTCGATTCTCATTTTTGGATTGCAACATTTTATTTTAGCTATTTAACTCCTCCTCTGGATTCATATAAAAATCCCAGCTGGCCGGCACTACTCAATTACAATGATGTGAATTTCTCAAGAATGAAAGTAATTCTGTAATGCAGAAAGTTTTTATTTGCACTTGCTTACATACAATAATAAGAATACTTATGACTTATATAATGTTATGCACCACATAAATAGATACGGCATAAAACACTGACTGTTGTATTTAACGTAACTGATCGGCATTCAGTCTTCAAAATCTTAAGGAATGGAAGTAATTCAAGTAATGCAATGCAATAATGCCGTCATTTAGTTTTCAATGCCAACATTACCAACCCTCACCAAGTCAACTATAAACTATGGATTTAGGCAGTGACAGAGAATTTTGACAACCTTCTTTTGTATACAAACACGAACAACACTTGAATTTGATTTTTTAAATATAGCGACCAATTACAATTATTACAATATTATACGTAATTAGACAGTTACAACTTAACTGGGCAATTTAGCAGATCAACATACGAAACATATTAAATGAGAGTTGAACATTGTGATGTAGAAAAAATATTAACCATATAAATGAATAGTATACAATCACCATTGAATGAGAATCAAATATTACTTGCATTTAGAAACATCACAATGACTGAGCTGCTTTTTAATAAACAATAGCTGCCTCCTGTTTCCAGATTTGATTCGAACCGATTTGCTTTCTATTCAGTAGTAGTGTGCTGTCCACTAGTCGTAGCTGCAGTACCGGAACTAGCACCGGCACCATTTAATTCAATGATCACTTCAGGACATTCCACATCCGCCGAGTCTCCTCCATTGTCGTTGTTACCTCGAGCACTTGACTGGTTTGAGCCACCCTCCCCATCTTCAGTTGTTGCTGATGAAGGATCGACTTCATCAATGATCATGACAGAGTCGTCATTCATGTATCCTCTGACAAGTTCCTCGAATAGCGTGGCAGGTGACAATACTGCGTCTAAAGCCTCTGAGGATGAGCCTCCAGTAGCCCCAGCGCTGGTAACAATCAAAAAGCGTAATGATAAACTCAATAATCTTAACCTTTAGTTAAAAATTTAACGTGACTCTTGGTTGGACGAAATCTACATACTCAGATTCAGTTACTAAACGCGACAGTTGAGTCCAGTCATTCAGTGGTAGACCTGCTTCTTCAGCCATTTCTTGGACGACGGGATTGCTTAATGACAAGTTTAAGGACAAGTTCACCAATTCCAAATCACAGTTAAGACTTTCGTTATTGCCACCGGAAGAAATCACCTCAACCTGTTAACATTTAAACCCGTATGTAAGAAACATTATAGATCAAGAAGATCACTTGAGCATCATTATTGGCATGCAACAAATTAGCTACTTCAGAATCTCCGGAGCTTTCGGAACCCGAACCAGTCTCTGAGCTCCCGTCCTGTTCTGACTGACGACTGTCACGTGATGGATGAGTTTGAGATTGAGTCGGCGTGGTTCGCCGGGGAGTAGTGCCAACCAAGTCGCCAACTGGATTTCGAGGGAAGTTGCTATTAGGTACACGGTTTCGTCTTGACAAACGAAAATTTTCCAGATCTCGAGATTTGCAACGGTTCATCGCTTGAAGGTTTGTGATGTACCAGTTCAGATCTTTGCATCTCTGATGATAAGTTGGAGGACGGACGTCGAAGCTATAATTTAATAATGACATGATATTATACTACTATAATCTATAGGTAAGTGTGTAGAATACAGGGAATGGGAATACTAACCGCAACTTAATGCTATCTGTTGCTCTATCCAGAAAGCCCTCCGTCTCTAGCAAGTCCAGACGGAAAAAGCGATTATAACCCCAACATTCTCCAACTTCAAAATCCGACGCGAATTCTCTCATCATGTTTTTAGAGGAATCATTTGAGATCTGATAAATCATTTCGATCCGGTATTCGTATCTAAAATATTATATATAAATACAATGTTATAATGTTATAAGTCAACAAAAGTATTGCAAATGACGTGACCCATAAATGTGGCGTGAACTTACTTCGCAGGTTCCGGTGGCCCACTGGACAATTCCAAAAATACTGACAAGAAGGAACCACGAACAACTCCATTTCCATCTGGGTAAACTTTCAAGCGCCAATCAAGGCCTTTCACTGACAGTGGCTCAGAATAGAAAGGGTCCCCCTTCCGACGAAGGAATGAGAAATTACGGATAATGAAAGTCTTACTATCGTAGTTTGGTACAAGTTCGCTACAATTGAGAAATTGTTATAGAATACTAAATTAGTTGAAACCATATATATGACAGATAAAATTCAGCTAATTCAGGTATTATATAAAACTCATGCCTCTGAAAGTCTGGCAAAACTGGAGCTAATGCAAATGTACTTTTTGAGATAGTGTCCTTGATAGCCTTTAAAATCTTGCTGCTTTGTCGAATAGTATCACTTTTGCATCCTGAGCTAAGTTTGTGCTCAATCTACAAATTCACAAGAGAATTTATAGGTAAAATTCAAATGCCACGTCAAGTAAGTATATTATGAATGCTGTGGAATCAATGGGTGGAAATCGAAAATCAATCAGTCAATACCTCTCGCAACAAACATTCAATATCCTCAGATTTCCGTGTCAAATGACCCTTTTGATTCACAAGAGTTGTCAGCTTCGTCTTTAGCTGAGCGTCCAATCTACAACAAGCGTTTCAATTCAACTCAATCTCACGTCAAGTTTATTTCCCCGTCGTGACAAATCTAAGCATCCGCAAAACTAGCTTTTTAGACTTACCTTGCAATCATTAGTTCCACAGCATTTCGGATCTCACGTACACGCTGGTCCTTAGCCGTTCTAACTAGCTCAATGTTCTTTTCAACGTCCTGAACGGAGCTAATGATTTCCATGAATCGTCGACGCAAGATAGTAACATGTTCCTTAATTGATTGGCAGTGCTGAGCGTAGATCTCATCCAACGGTTTAAAGGTATGACCTGCATGGTTCTGACTCCAAAGAGCACACTCGTGACAAATGCAACACTTGCAAGTGTCGCAGTACACAGACAATTCCTCCTTTTGATGGGCAGCGCATTTTTCCATGGATATGAGTTCCGTCTCTGAAGGGGCTGGCGTGCTCGTCAGCGCCTTTGCTGGCATTGACTGTTGCAAAGAGTCCAACTGCTGGTGAACCTCTTCAGCCCAACGGCAAATGACGACCTCATTCACTCGCAAGTTGGCCCTGCAGTGAGGGCACTGAGCTCGTGTTTCGGTTAACCATCGGCGAATGCAGTGATTGCAGCAGAGTTTTGAGCAATGAGGACACATTCGAGCATCCCGTAGATTTTCCATGCAGATAAAGCAACGGAAAATCTGGACAAGACTCTGAAAATAATAACAAAAGGATCACAAGGTCATGATAATGAATAATGAATCCATTGAGAATAAGACTTTACTGTCACGTAAAATTTTGGTAGGATTATACAATGAGCTTCTTACCTCAACATTTGGTTCCCGAGAACTCATCTTGGACAGCAGGAGTAGTAGTAAGTAGGGGCAAATGATTACAAGCAAAGATGAAAGAATAGAATTCACTAGTCACTCGTCACTCAGTCAGCTGATGGATAATCAGCAGTCCCTCTCCAACTCACTCGATCGAATCCGTTTCTCTAAGACATTGGGCACGACAAATAGCACCTCAACTCAATCAAAAGGCCGGCAGCTGCTCTGTTAATGACGACGGAATCATTCATTCACATTCACTCTCGTTGGGTTTCTTTATTACAAGTCAGATCTTGCATATAACTCCGTCCGTGTGAGCACGTATCCCATTAAAAAAAACTGGCCTAGTCGATATAATCTTGGCTGGTATCCTAAAGGGAAATAAAAGAAAAACGAAATTTTTGTAACAAGAGCAAGAGCAGACGACACAAGTTATTCCGACATTGTGCTAAATACATAAAGTGTGATGTGAACATGTACGAAACTACAAAAGTGCTGGAACTCAGTGTAACTCGGCCACTAACAATAAGAGAATTTTTTTAAAACAAAAGATTTCCAATAAGAAGGTTTCCGACCAAAAAAATGTAATCAATATGTCTCAACCTCAAACCTCAATGTTCACTGATATTGATTGTATTACTCGTCGTCGTAGTGCACCCAAAATCAAAAAATGAAAAATATAGCCTGGAATGTTTGTTTTACAAAAAATTGAAAGTTCCAGTGTGTTCAGCGTCAATTTTTACGTTAGAAAAGCATTTTCGTATTGCTGAACATTCAGGGCACCTCAGGTACAATCCTTGTCAGTGTAACTCGGCCACTAACAATAAGAGAATTTTTTTAAAACAAAAGATTTCCAATAAGAAGGTTTCCGACCAAAGAAATGTAATCAATATGTCTCAACCTCAAACCTCAATGTTCACTGATATTGATTGTATTACTCGTCGTCGTAGTGCACCCAAAATCAAAAAATGAAAAATAAAAAATTTCCATCCAACTACTTAGACGACTAAAAGTTGTTGAGCTAATAAACAATCGCAGATGATCAGATGACCGCAATGCACTACTCACTCTCCTACTCATCGCACATTATGTAACTCACAATTGACAATCAACAAAGACGGGCTAGAAGAGTGACTATAGAACACTTTTGTACAAAGATATCATCCTTCATCCTCCTCCTCCTTCCGCGACTACTTTTCCAGCTCCAGCCAAAACCCTCCAATGAATGGCAAACCCAAAAAACTCTTTTCACTTCTTGTTTCCTAGTAACCTAGGCAACCCAGATCAACACCCAGTGAATGACGATGAGTCTCCAAGGCTCAACCAAAAAGACCACCATCATACCACCAACAAACACTCCATGTAGTACCAACTACCCCTTTCAAAAATATATGAGAATCAATGAACATGCCTCCTTCACCAGGTGCCAGGCGTACAAGAAGAGGGACTAAAAAAACAAAAGCTATTTAACTCCAAGCTTTTGAGTACCTCCTCCTCACACCCTTACACCCTCAGCACCAGCTCCGAGGACTATTTATTTATTTTTTGCAACCCCAACAATTTTTTAATCCCAATCATGGCAATCATGTTGCACTGATCACAGTAAAGTGGTAATATAATATAATATTATATATTACCTCACTCACCAATTTCAAATCCCCTTTTGGGTCCTTCACAGTCAGTAGACAGAACGTGCGGGTGCCCTTCCTTTTTATATTATTACTCAGCAATTGAGCTGGTCACTATATACAGCACTAGCGCACCCCCACCATCCACCATCACTTACCACCATACTCACAATCAGTTGGAGGCTTTAATAATTAAATTTTTAAAATTATTATTAATAATAATAATTAAAGCTACCAAATATTTTTTTTCACGCCGTGCACACGGCACTCACCAAACCACACACAGCATTTCAATCATCAATGCAATCCACAATAATGCAAGCTGAGCTGACTGCACACACAACAACAGCAGCAATGCAAAGCAGGCAGCAGCACTCGACAAAAATTCAGTTTAGTTTTTAGCTCATAAAAATACACACAAAAAAAATAATTCCTTCACATACAAACCATAACCAACTGCATATATCCCAAAATCCCAATCCCATCAACAACAACACACACACATATATATAGTCAGAAGAGAGTGACAGCTGGCTAGGTTTTTCCTTTAGCTCCTATATAGAAAGTTTTTTTTTTATATTATTTCATACACTATATATGTATCACTCTCAAACCAACTTGGCATAGCAGTTTATCCACACACATACACATATATACACAGATAACAGATAATACATAAAAAGTAAAGAAATCGTCGAAGAAGGAGATCCCTCATCATCATCATATTATGTATCTCTATAAAAACCCTGTTAAGAGGTTGCTGTTCTCTTCTTCTTCTTACCTTCTTCGTCTTCGTCTTCGTCTTCGTCTTCATTCAACCCTTTTTACCTTTTGCAAACAACAACATTGGAGTGGAGTGGAGTGGTGGAGTGTGGAGTAGTTGCTGCTCACACAGTCCTGCTGATGCACTTTTCGTTCAAGGAGTAGTAGTAGTCGTAGTATGTAGTTCATTCACAGAGAGAGAGGAGCTCACTACTCAACCTCACCTCCACCACGCTCAACTCAACGTTATCGTGTGAAGGAAACAACGAAGACAAAATGAAATGAAATGAATGCACCAAGAAAGAAAGAAAGAAAGAAAGAAGGAGCTAAAAAATGGGATGAAATAAAATGCTATTATACTATTTTTTATATTATAATATAATATAGTTTATAGTTGTGGGGAGTAGACAAGTTGGCTGGGATCTTGAGAATATGCACTTTTTCTCTCTCCTCACTGTCTATTTGCTTTACTTAAAATTCAGAATTCACTTTTGCAGAACCATACTGACTGTGATAGTAGTGTTATGTTGGGTAGTTTTTTGCTCAATCTTGTGTGATGATGATGTGTTGATTAATGAGCAATGACTCCAAATCGAATCCCATTCGAACTATTAAGTATTATAGTTTTAAAGCACAATTGCACAATGCAATTTATTATTATATTATTGCAGAGAGGAAGTTAGAAAAGGAAGGTGATGATGATGGAGGGGGACTGGTGCACTACTGTTGGTTGAGCTATAACAGGTAGTTTCATTCAATTATTATGTCAGAGAGAGGTGAGAAAGGGAGAGAAACGGAAGCAGAATATATGTATGTATGTAAACTCGATTTTGCTGCAAGGAAAACTTACCAACTTTCAATTTGATTTTTGTTAACGCTTACCTTTACATTGTAGAGTAAAAGAATTTGTAGTCTCTATCATTAAATGAGGAGTCACCAGTGCAAGGGATAAGGTGTCATCATAATAATATGGGATGTGTGGAGGAATTGCTCGCGTTCACTATTCAGTTGTTATTATGTCACTTTTTCTTTTTCTTCAAAATTATGTGCTGTATGCGTATGGAATGGATGAATGGATGGATGGATGATGGAGGAGGGAAGGATGCAGTTGCAGGTTTTTTGAGGAGAGAGAGGAGCGATATTAGTTATGGCATCCTAATCCTAGTATTGAAGAGCATCAGGATATTGAGTGAGCATGTATATCAGTAAATAGTAGCATGCAGATTGGCAATATGTAGGGTGCATGGCAGAGTTTTCCACGTTTTGCATGTAAAATGCTAGACTCCGCAGAGTATTCAAATTGAAATACATTTAGGATAATGTTACTATTTAAATCTACTCAGATATGGCTTGTCTATGAAACAGTTTTGCCTGAATATTGACAATATGATAGGATGATGAGTTCAGAAAATATATATAGGTAATGCTTTGGGTTAAATACATCAGTCAGTCAGACAAGGGATGTGCATATAAGGTTTACTAACTAAGGTTTAAATTGAAAATCAAAATGGATAAAGGGATTCCAGATAAAGATATTTTAAATATTTGACATGTTTTTCAATCATGTAAAATAATTTACGTCTTTAGTTGCTCTGTAATTGATGATTTTTCCTCTCGCTTTATAATTTTTTCAGTGGGTCTTGAAGCAAAAGCAACATGAAAGTTGCATGAAAGGTCCTCCAGCAGAGCGATGCATGACGTCAATACGATTCAGGATTTAGGTTAAGTCAATTATTAATTATATAAAGCTAGTTTTATGTATATTCTAAAACTTGATTATGCAGCAGCATACTTATCATCATTATAAACAACTAGGACTAGGACACCTACTCCAACCAACTCCACCATCAACTCGTCAAATACCCAGTACTATTTTTTTGATGAGCCAACAAAAACTTGGTTCGTGATGCATACTGCTAGAATTCAATTCATATTGCCCATTTTTATGTACCAGAAGAAAGGGCCATGAATGAATGATGCCACACACTTGTGTGTATCGCAGATTTGTAACATCAGTCATGACATGACACGTTTCTCTATACCACTTTGAAGCATGAAAAGTGCTTAAACCATGCCGACAATGATGAATTGATCATGATGTTATTGATGTTGGATGGAGATGGAAGAACTATATTATATAGCTTTGGGAGGGGAAAGTATTTTTTATTTATAGTTTATGCTATCAAAAGAAACGACTTGAAACGAGAGACCACACCACAACAAGAGATAACACTAGAACAGTCCTCATCAAGCTAAAGACTTCAGCATACAGACAGATAGCAACAAAGCATTTTTTATTTTCGCCGTGCTCTATGTTGTTATATATCTTTTTATCAGTTTCCCACGCGTAGCAGCAGCGTAGGGTAGCATATATAAATATTATATTGATGTTTCTAATTCTAATCCATTCCATCATCGCGGCATTCGTCATCATCATGATCATCATCCTCATGGAGGTATGACGACGCCATAAGCGATAGAGGAGTTGTAGGATTTAGTGAACCGTTGCGCGTTGTCGTGAATGAGCTTCGAGCAAAAAGTTAGTTTAGTTTTAGTACCATGGCAATATGGTAGGGAAATGTTTGAGAGTCATAAAATGCAAAAGGTGAGGCGGTGTTGTGTTGATGATGATGCATGATAATCGAACTTTGAAATAGATCCTACCTGCTCTGCTATAATAACCCATCGTTTCGATATAGGAATAAAAAGTGAACAAAGGCAGAGCGAATTAATGTATTGCAGCATATTATCTTTGCTATGAATCTGAAACAAGGATGGCAATCTGTAACCGTCTGAGTGAGTCGAAGTCGAATGACGTCATTTGTATTTTAGCCAGGCAGACTGGGACACTGGGACGACATGGCGTACTACTACTCATCATGGGCTTTTCGCGTGAGTCGCAATTCTGACATGTACGCTTTCCGTTAAACATACATGAACATCTTTTGCAATGTGGAAGGCTATAATAATACAAAAAATATACGATCGCTCTGGAATATAAATCAGGTTTACGTATTAAGCAAACTTCTATCTATTATGCATTTGAAGCAATGTGACAATAATTTGTAACTATACATACTATATCATATCTGACAACTTGAGGAAAGTACCCAGGTGTACTGTACCTTTCAAGGTTCAAAGTAGTAGGTAGTTCCTCTGCTTCTTTGAGGTCACCGGTCACCGCAGACTGATTAGACTGACAATACGGCTATGCTATAAATGCTTTGGTCTAAAACGCTGTGAATATTATTGTGAATACCCATGCGCGTCATAAAATGTCAAGCTTATGTGCATGATTTATATATATTTTATTTTACATGCATGCATAATACATTGTATATAATAGGTGTGATAATAATAAGAATGCAACTCATACTAGGGCTGGGCGTGACAAAAGGGAAACGACACATATATATAATACCAGGGTTCATCTTTAAACCAAAAAAGTGAAAAGTCTACAAAAAAGGCGCTTACTATCATCACTGTCGCAATTATGAATGAATAAATAGGTGATTAATGGGATTTAAAAAAAATTATTATTGAGTAAAGCAGAAGCTCAGCATTGCTGTTAAATATCAATAAAAATTTGCCAATAAGATGATACAAGTTTCGATTATTTGCTGTAAAGTACATCAAAAAGGTAATCTTTGGTGCAAGTATTTATTGCCATTTTGAAGGAAAATCATATAAGGACTCCGTGGTAATTATAATTCTCCGTAGCCAAACGGTTTTTTTTCTCTTCTTCTCTTCCTTATCCAAACTCACCTTACTTTTTTATCACTTTTTTGTATCTTTATTTTTTTCATATAGCATTGTAACGATACTAATTTAGTATAGCACGTAAAAGTATAGCCGTTATAAATAATCGTGGTGTGTGGTAAATTAATAGAAACTCAAAACTACAATTACCGTAGTCGTATATGGCTTGTTTTTTGTTTGTTTGTTGATTTTTGTTTTAGTATTTTACTATGAAGCCAATAAAAAGTTCAGCGTAATAGTAAATGTGCATGCAAAAATTGTTTTTTTTTTGTTTTGTGATTGTTTCTTAGATTTCTGACTGCATTCTCATCTAGCTATCCTGCGTCTTGTCTTGAAGTATAGTATTTTGTATTTTATATTCCTACTTAAATGTATACAGCGCACCTTCTTGACAAGCATGTACAATTATTATACTTGTGTTATATAGTTTACAATACTGTTTAAAACTGTGTAATGTTTCATCGGCATTATTATATTTTTTTATTAAAAATGTTTATCGCTGTTCATAATTAAATAATAGACCTACATATTTAAAAATGTATACACGTATATTATGGTAAAAGTAGTAAGCTTATTACATTAAATATTTTTATTTATGTAATAATAATAATTAATAATAATAATAATACAGTATATATTGTGTACGTATCAATATTTCATTTTTCACCTTTCACCACCTTTTTGTTGTCTCAACAGGACACTGCGTCACACACTGACAAGGAGGATGGAAAGAAGGGGAAAGTAGGGGAAAGGAGGTTATATATAATTGCAAAACTACTATATATAAACGGTAGTGGTGTTGTTGATATTACGCAATCTTTTTTATATGCTGGAAAGAGGGAATCATCTTCATCATCTTTGCTTTGCTTTTTTGTCAATTTCTTTTGCAGACTTAATTATATCCCTAGCCTTACAATGTGTATACAAATTATAGCTGAATTCTTGGAATTTTTATTTTTGCATATTATACCGTAGATGTAGATGTAGGTAAAGGGCCAGATAACACTTTTGGTAGACTATAAATGCAAAAAAAAAACTGAAAATTACATGTATTGATCCAACGAAAGCGCCACCCGTACCCGTAATAGGTGTAAGTGTATTTTTTTTAAATATAATTTTATATCATCAATTCATACGCTATAAATATATAGAAGGTATGTGGGACAATCCTTTTTTGTATTGTGTAACAATATTTATATATATAATATATATATGTTATATAATAATCATATATCTTTTTCAACGGCAATGGTCAACCGCGCACGCTAACGCTAACTCTCTGTCACCATATAGAACAATAGGTTTTCTTTTAAAAGTTTCTTTCTCAATATAAATAACATCAGCATAACAGCATTTTTCTTGAATGAGAGGAAAGAATCAGTTTTTTCTTCAATGTTTCATTGTCAACGCAAATGATACGGGATATTGAATTATAATATTATGGTACTCGCTTGTTCTCAACAACGTGGAAAGCGCGTGCATTTTTACTTTCTTATCGTGTGGAAAGTTGTGTAAGCGCAGGCAAGGTGAGTGAGTATAAATCTACAAATTCAACTGTGTTCCAAAGTTCCATACCATTTTTTGTTTTAAAGAAATGCGTTATAGTTTTTAGGTTTGAAATGAATCGCTGAAACGAACTCATCATATTTCTTTTTGCATCAACTCAACTCAAGTTTGGGTAATATTGAGTGTTGGTTATTGAAAATCATAAATTAAGTATTTGACATTTTGACTTTCTCCGGCAACGGGGGGTTTTTTTTAGCAGTTTTTACAAATAAAAGTTCAAACAGTATTTTGGAATTCTAAAAACAAATGTACTTTAATTACACGTCGTGTCACGGTTAAAATGCTTTACTTATTGAATATTATGACATAAAAGTAGTTATCATTAAGTTACTAAAACGAAACAGTCATTTTATAATACACATTTTAGAATCAATATTGTAACCGTAATGAAATGTAGTAGACACACCATCATCATTATGCTGTTGGCACATTGATTACATATTGTTTTTGTATTACTCTGCCACTTCCTCGTATCATTTGTTTGAACCTTTGAATATATTTGAAAATCAAAAACTTCAAAAGCGAAAACTGAAATTGGATAGCCTTGCATGGAGGATGGAAGTATGGAAGGCTTGTTCCTGCTTCTTCTTGGTGTGTTGCAATGGCTTGTGAATGTAAAGCGCGATTAAACACGCGTGTAGTCGTAGTCGTGTATGTGTATAATATATTGTGTTATGAATAAAATGAGTGGATACCTTGGCGAATCAATGTATATAAGATTTATATATTATGCAACAATAAGAAAACTACGAAGCATCCCACTCTCTTAAGTCCAGTGCATGGCATATTTCATTCCTTCTTCTTCTTCATAATAATACATGACTAAAGGGCTAAATAGTTAATGCATGTAATAATTAATTGAAAACGTACATATATATCTCTTTCTCTCTCTCTATTCTTCTACTTCCCTTGCATTTCGTAGCAAACTTTGTAGTCTAGCTTAAAAAAAATCTATACTAGATCACTGAGAAGTCGGGTCCAACATGGTGCACAGAGCCTACGCAGTATAGTAGTATGGGCGCATTGCTTGCTTACTTTCACAAAAATTTGTGGTAATAATAATAGTAATCATAATCATACCTACAAATACGTTATTGAATGTCTAATGTAATGTAATACCGTGCAAGAGTACATAGTAGTAATATAGTGTGTAGCAATATAGCTTCATTTTAATAACAAGGTTACAAATATCACGAAAGCTAGTAAATGAACCGAGTTTTTTCTTCCAACAATGGTCACACCGGATATGTTACTGACAGTTGAAGTATTCACTTTACTCCCTACAAAAACCATCCCGTACTTCACCCCGTGTCGTTATACTCACAGTCCAACTATAATTGCAAAATTAAACGTCACTGTTTCCACACCATGTTGTGAACAGTTGACTGGCACATAATGACTAGCACTCAACAAGAGATTCTTAATACAATTTTAACAAAAAAATCCTAGATTCTGAGCGTCTCAAACGCTAACAAAAACATACAATTATTAAAACTACAATTAATTAGAATAATAGTAACAACAGATACAAAGAGTAAAACTAACGGAGTCATCATATTATACTTCTACATTAAATTTCTCTCATGAGTGAGTTCTACCATTGAAAGGAAACTGAAAATATTGTAATTAATTAATATGTTGTGACGTCACAATTTGTTCAGTGTTTACTGGAAAAGCAGGAGAGAGATACACTTTTGGAGAAGGAGTGTAAATAGTAATGTAAAAAATTGTTCCAATGACTATGCAGAGCCCATCATAGTCAAAGTACTCAAAAAGAAAAAGAAATCCTGTGAAAAGGGTCTCTCGGGTTTGTAGAATTACACATAAAATAATTTAGTACGTCATTCCCTCAAAAAATTCCCTATCAAATGCATTCTGACTTGCTAATTAATTACCATTGGCAGAACGATTAACCACCGGAGAATTTTTAGCATTACTATCAATGTCTGCTCCATATATCTTGCCAGCCTTACGAGCCATACTACTTAGAAGTTCAAGTGAGTTTTTATGAGCTGTCCGTAACGATATTGCCCATTCATTTAAACCAATCTCGTCCTAGAGAGAAAAAACACACAACAGAGCAATGATGAATGAATGCATCAACAAAGGAATGAAAGCATAGGAATAATCATAATATTAAGAATAATGAGTTTCATATTGACAATATATATATATCCTCGAAATGAAATGGTCATACTTTCAATGTAACTTATTATGTATCAAAATCTTACCGAGCTAGTAATTTGAACTTTGTTGTTTTGATCTTTCATTTTTATAACAACAGACTGTTCATTTTTGACAGTAATTAGTTCTCCTGCGACCTCGTCAACACAGTCCATAAATACTAACTCGGGTTTTGTACTTCCAGAGTCGGGATGAAGTTCTAATCTGTAAATGCACATGTAGCATCATCAATATTTTAATAAGAGTAGCGTTCAAGCTTCATGTTCCTCCGTAGAGTCATTAAGATGAGAGGCTTGTAAATAGTAAATAACGATTTGGCATGGAGGCAAGGCAGCTAGCAAAGCCATTTTACATGTACTCAAAATCAGAGCTGAGTAAACATTTCAAAACATTTCCCTGAGCACATATTATTCTGTGAGGTGAAAAAAAAGAAACCTGCTTACCTGTTAGGGTAAAGCTTAGCGTATCTTGTCTGCCACGCTGATGCAAAAGGGCCTCCTAATTTTTTCACGTAACCATGCAATATGCAGTCAGATTCTTTTTCATCAGCATCATATCTTTGCTTATGCTTAGCTCGTTTCTTCTGTTCTACTTTATCAGCCTCTGTGTTTACAGTATCAAAAACAGTTTCTGCTATTTCTGCTTGCCACCGCTCCGAAATCACTAGAGGAAAGTTTTTATACAGTTCCTGGTCGGAATCCACCAACTGATAAATTAAACATCACAATTTAACAGGAGGATTAGAATATACATTTTCAATTCGGAGAAATGAAATGTGGGCATGGAAGTGTGGTAAACTAAAAAGGAGAGTGAAGAACCACTGTGCAGTGCAGCCAGCCTTGGTGGCTTTACACAACTCACCTTGATTCCTTTGGTATCTTCCTCGTCAAAAGAACCTATGTCGAAAGCGTCCGCGGCGTTCACTTCACCACGGGGAGGAATGAGCGGTGGTGGATATTTTTGTAGGTAAACTAATTGCCAGTCTAAACCTTTGAAGAAAGGATGCTCCTTCACCTCATCCGCACTATAAATTCAAGCAAGAACAAAAAATGAAGTTGCACCAGTTATTCCCAAAGCGTGCACACAAAACGGGGATTTTGCTAGTACGGGTGTCATAAATGTGACCACTCACCCTCTTCCTTTACAGCCTAGTCGCTTGTCTACATCTCTTTGTAGGAGGCCTTCAAGCAGGGACCTCAGTTCGGGTGAGAATGATTCAGGTAACTCCACATTCTGGAGGTAAATTGAGCAAATTTAAGTACATGGGGCTGCATCATCCACCAGGGACGTGTACCGTTTCTCATATATCAAAATCAGATTTATTTACCATGGTTAAGGTCATCCTATCAATTTCATGTTTGTCTTTAGTTTTATGTTGTCTGAAGGGACTATGTCCTTTGAGGAGTTTGTAAAGCATACAACCAAATGAGAACCAGTCAGCACTCGAGTCGTAGGCAGTTCCTTTTGACAAAACCTCGGGTGCCATGTAGCCGTGAGTGCCTCTACAAAGGAAAACATTCCACAATATAATTAGCATGCCGCTATAGTTTATCGAAAACCAACCCGCAAGCAGATTGGGGGAGAAATCCTGCATTTCTTTACAACAATTTTACAAAAGAAAAAATAAAGTTATATACATATATATATATATAAATAAATTGTCGTACACGCTGGCGTGAGGTTTTTTCTTGGAGAAATCGCAAGCCAATCCTAAATCCGATATTCGAACGTGACCATGCTCATCAAGAAGAATGTTAGCTGGTTTTAAATCTCGATAAACTATGTAACGCTTGTGCATGTGCTCAAGTCCTGTAAACATTTCAAGAACAAAGACAAACAAATTTTTCAGTTATGTCTACTAGGGATGCAATGAAATACAATTATTACAATTACTAGAACAAAAAAATGCGTGCTTGTGTGCCTAGGAGAGAACAGGCCTGGCAGGCGTGAGTGTACGCTTACGCTTACGTACGTGCGCCAAACCAAATCTTTCCGTTCCGAACGAAAGTGCCTAATCATCTAATTCGTACGTTACATTGTTGTGATAATTTAATTAACAGATATGCAAAGCCCTTGTGCGGCGGGTGCACAATGGACCATTATTATTTGTTTTCCTGCAAATCATTTTTTCCTCTCCTTCATTATTTGTTCATGTAGCACAGCTGCTGACGTCTGGTCGTCGTCATCCTAGCCAGTAGTAGAGCCACATTTACAGCAGTGGTCTTTACGATTAAATCATTTTGTATAGTAACTGACGTCACAAAAGAAAAACTTAATGCATTATATCGGCAGCAGCACTTGAATGTAAGGCTTGATATGCAGCAGCAGAGTGCTCGCTTCCATAAATAAATACATCTCATCATATAATCCATTAATTACACGAACTAACAAACGTGAGTTTGCATTACATTTTTTCTCTGAATAAAATTGTAGTACGTGCAGTAGGCGCTCCTACACGCAAATCCTAATTCCTGCTCCATACTCCACACATGCTCAGGGTTTGCAAGAGGAAAAGTTTACAAATTCACACATTCTGTCATTTTAAATATTTAGCTTAAAAGATTCTTCGTAACGGACAACTTGGAAGTACAAGTAGTAGTGTTATAGGTATATAACTTGCCACAAAAGAAACTTTGATACTCAGTTTGAAGATATGATCAATTTCAAGTAATATACAAGTAATTTCTATAATCAAGGAAAAAATCATTAACCATGTGGTCTGCATATTGAACAACAATAATTATTGTTCCACGCAAGTTCCAGTTTCGTGTCGGTATGATGATAGTGGAAATAATATCCCCTGTGAGTTTCTCTACTGCGCAACATGTTTTCAAACTGTCATTTCACTAGTCATAAATATTCTCTATCTCATCCGTCGTCGTCGTGATACTCTGGGCGAGAGTGTGCACACACACGTTCATCATGTCATCATCATCATCATCGTACAATTCTTTTTGTATATTTGTATCGTGATCCTTTTTACTGACCTAAAATGACTTCCGCCGCATAGAACCGCATCTCCTGCTCGTTAAACACTCCATGTTGAGATAAATGGTAATGAAGGTCACCACCATTCATGAGGTCTAGGATGAAACACAGTTTGTCCGTGGTATGGAAGGCATACGTCATGCATACAATAAAAGGACAGTCCGCCTGTAAACAAGTGAAAAGAACGGGCTATATGAGTGTGAGAACGGGTTTTTTCTCTCTTCTTCTACTTCTTGCAGCCTGATTTACACATCTTCTTCACCTTTCCTCCTCTAACCCACTCTGCTTTAACATTACATGAGTCGTCGTCGTCGTCGTGTCGAAAAAGTTTTGTAGTTCAACGAGGCAAAAAAGTAGTAGATAGAGCGGAGTTTATGGAGGCATGATCAAGTGCGCATATTTCCTCTAACTCTTCATTAATTATGAAAAGCACATAATGTTTCACAAGCCATTAATATATGACTGAAGACATGGAAAAGGGGGAAAAAGATGGGAGCATAGGCGAGGACTACTGGGCTCCGGTGGACTACTACACAAAAGCTCCGGTGGTTGGTGGACTACTTTTTTTTTTACATTTTCTCTGGACTTGTTGTGTATTATACTGGTTAGTTACTTACCACATAGGGTGGGAGAGAGAGAGAGAGAGAGAGAAATAAGAATGTTCAGAGATGGGTTATATATATGTATGGATGTGCTTACGACATTAAATTTACAACTTCGCACCAGTGCAAAAATGTTGGAACAACAGTTACCAACAACCACTTGAGTAGTAAAAAAAAGGGAGACAACACAAAGAATGAAAAAGTTAGGGGAGAAGAACTATGGTGACTGACTAGAGAGGAGTAGTGTGTGGTGGTGGATACTGATGGTGGTCTCACACTTTCCATATTACAACAACAACAGCGTCTGTCAAGTCTGCGAGCGTGTGAGGAAACACAGCATGTTGTATATGTGAAATACTCTCTTAAATAATTAAAAGGGACAAAGTGTTACTTACCCCCGTGCTGACTAGAGAGAGCATGATTCTTTCATTGAGAGCAAGAGTTTCTCCTTGTTTCATTTTTATACGCTTCTTGTCCAGACATTTCATTGCATACATTTTTCCAGTGTCTGCTTTCCGACATCCGTACACCTCACCAAAACCACCACGCCCAATGATACGATGAACACTGAAGTCATTCATTGTCAACTGTGAGGAGCAAGGAAAATTTAAAAGGTATAAATTCCGCTGATGTCCCTACTGGGAGTTACGACGAGTTACACTTAGAAAGAAGTATGTGTCAGGTTGTTCTTACTGAAATATTCAATTCCAGATTCTTCCATTGACAAAACCGAGTATATTTGTCACTACAAAAATTTGCAAAGAGAAGCCTCATGAATTATTAAATCCTGCTGTTGGACGATGGACGGGGAAGGGAAGGTTGGTTATTAAGGGATATATATAGGGAGAAAGCTTTTTGGAATGCGTAGTGTGTGTCAAACCTTTCAAGAAACAGCCTAAATGGTTCTCCGCGTAAATAATTAAAAATTTCTTCGATATACGGCTGCAACGAAATAATACATCAACAGTTAGCATATACATACCTGGTTTCCATCCATCATTCACGTCAAACGTATTTACACAATATATATATACGTAGGACGCTGCTAATGCGAATTGCAAGTCTCACCTCGAATAGATTTTGAGGGACATCACTCTTAATTAAATGTTTTTGAACATGATCTACAGCTTCTTTTGTGAAATTCTGAAATTCCATGAAAAATCAATGCGTCACGAAACCATCCGTCCATCATCATTCATCGTCGTCGTCTATTACGTAATACAATTTTCATGATATATGGGCACAAAAACTTACATGTGTATGCGACAGCAATTCTTTCATTATAAAATTATCATAGATTTCCCTAGCCGCTTTTCTTCGCTCTTCTACTGTTTCCATTTTTTCGAATTTCTTAATCTGTTATGAGCAAAAATTTATTCCTTATAGAATGACTCCATCCACTACTTCATCATCACCCCTGCTTAAACAACCATGTTGAGCAACAGGAAGCAAAAAAAATTGTTGTAATTGTAATTAGATAAAGTTGAAAAATAGAGTGTGTACCTCTTCGTAAAACTTTATTTGAGGTATTGGCTCTTCAACTACATTCTCACAAAAGTCTTTGAATAAAAGATATCCTGCAAAAGGATCCGCATTAAACATTCATTAGATTATTGATATATTGCCCAACAACTCTCAGATGCAGGAAGGCCGTTTATATAATAAGCGTAATCATTATGTATTAAAATATGCACAAAAAAGTAATACTCACCAAGTTTCTGACCAAAGATTTTGTCGAATGTCACGTCTCCCTTTTTCTCCAAGTATTTGTGCATGACGCTTCGCACGCTGCAAAAAATATTCAAAAAGACAAAATTGCATAATTTCCTCTCTCTTCCTTTGCAAAAAAAATACTTTGTTTCATTCTGTCGTAATAATACACGGGCAATAAGGCACTACCACCACTACCATAGCGCCTATCACGACCCTACATGCATAGTTAACTTTCACCAGTGACAAAAGCAGATTACATTTGTGTATTATTATTATTATGTCGACTCGACCTAACAACAATTTTATTGTCTACATCAGGATCATCATCCTCTCAATGGCTTTTTCATCTGCATCGTCATCATCATCATCAGATTTTCTAATTGACATTTTTATTGGCTCCCATAAAATAAGTATAAAACTACAAAATCTATTAGAGCATGGAGGAGTAGCGTCGGGCATGGTTTTACATTTTCGTGTATGATGGTTTAATGCTCACGTCTATTTGTGTACGTTGCAGTAACCAGAATTATGCTAATTTGCTGAATGCCTCCATCATCACACTTAACGGATTATATGCTCATCTAAATAACATAGCATTGGAATAGGCAGTAGGCAGGCAGGCAGGCAATAATACCGACAATGAAGATTAGACTACGAACAATTTAGAAGCCGGGTATGGTTATGAAAAAAATTAACGATATAACGGCTTTTCATAAACTTTTAATGCCCATTCTGATTACAAATTAAATAGAGCGTGCCTACAGTATGGAAAGCACATCCGCCATTCACTCCTGCCTTATGTAAAAATGCGAATGTCTATAAATGTAATATGCATATTATCTCTTTTAAAAATCAAAATGTATGCATATTGTACAACACTTGGAATCTTTTATGCCAGTTTTATTTCCAAGGACATTTGAGTACGTATTCTTGTTCTTGTTCTTCTTCTTCGCTTTTCGTTTCGTACCTTGTATTACGTATCGGAAGTTCTTATTCTGCATGGAAATACCTATTCAAAAAAGGGGATCCCACCCCACCCAAGACATCATTCCAATAAAACATGAGGACAAGCCTTGTTATACTATACCTTTTCATTTACATCGCCAAGACCATTTTCCCCTCCTTTCCCACCTTCATCCACTATCCACCAGTCGAGTTAAACCAACGGAAAATACTTTTATGCCTTGAAATTATACATAATGTCTTCCACTACTTTCCCTTCTTCTCCATCCATTTCCATTGAGCCTCCCCCCCCCGCACGCCCGATATATATATTGTGCATGCATAGTACACTCGTCGTGTAAATACTAAAACCCCACTTGAACTGACTGAGACTGAGGTGGTAGTCAGATGCAGCTCTAAAAGCCCATTGGTAACCTGATGCTCTCGTAAATTGAAGAAGACAACAAGAAAATGAAATTGTAAAGGTGTGCTGTGGGCAATTTAAAAAATATTTTATGTGTCATTTAACATGTTTCTTGGGTTTCTCCTTTTAAAAAGGAAGCTCTCTATTCTCTCCTCGCTCCATTTCACTTCCTCCATCTTCCCTTATATTCGATTACAGGGTTGATCCGGCCGGATAAGGTACATTAGGTATTATTATATAGCATATATAGTATTTATCAAACATCCTACACATCTCTATCTGCCCAACTTCTCCAAAAGGCTAAATACCTACATCTTCTTACTTGGCTCACTCAGCTTCCGTCCCTTCCGTTGTTCGTCTACTATATAGAGTGCCTGAGTGTGTCGTTGTCGTCGTCGTTATATGATGATGTACTAGATAACTGGTTGTCAGTTCATTGGACACATAATGTACCGTTAGAAAGAAAGTCCTCAAAAGGGAGCTGGGAAAACGGGGGACAGAGCCCTACACCGTAGTGAAGAATATACGGGTATATCCTACCTACATATTATTATCTGATTCTGATTGTAATCTTATTTGCTTTCTCTTCAATTCCATACCTGAATCCAATCAAGTACAAAATATAACGTGCAACTTTCGCATCTCTAGATGTGTCTCTAATGAACCATTTCCTTCCAAATGTGCCATGAAAACGGTGTCTTCTTACTTTAGAGGCCTCACCACCATCATTGCACATTATCATTTCCTGCCCTGCCTCCCTACCTCATCATCATCATCCTCATCATCATCAACATGATATGTATGTGAAGGAAAAGAAAGCTGATAGAGTTGGATGATGTTCTACGATCACAAAATTATCACGGATGGATTGGTTGGTGATCTATTGATGATGATGATGACGATGATGATGCTTTCTACTCTACTAATGCTCACTCCACTTCACTTTCTCCATCCAGAAAACTGAAACTCTTGTCTTTTCCCAATCTAATTCCATTTGACGTCAAACAAACTGTTGTTATTTTTTCCCTTATTCCGTTAAAAGATATGATGATCCAGAGCATAATTCCAGGAAATCTCTATTTGCCACTGCCTTGAAAACTACTTAAGGGAATAATTACATCTCCATATATACTACTCATCCATCCTGCCTGACAACAAGTGTGCACATTTGTAGATGACGCTTATTCGGAGGGGCTTGCGGCGGCCATGAGATTTAAAAACCGTTCAACTAATGTAAGTAGATGCTCTCCGCGTGGCTGTGTATATCTCTATTTAAGATGATTGAAACCGTGTGTCGACTATTCTCCTCTTCGTCGCACAAGTTATTATATCCACCCAACAAAACATCTTTCATTTCTCCTTTTTGCATAAAAGAGAACAAAGAAAGAACTTTTTTATCAATTTACATGGAAAAAGCATAAAGAGACATGGAATTTGGAGGACACGTTGAAAAACAGAATTACTTATTATTCCACTTTCTCTCTCTCTCTCTCTCTCTCTCTCTCTCTCTCTCTCTCTCTAGTTCGCTTTGTTATCTGTACTTAAACCTGGCTGGCTATAGTGTCCTCGAACGAATAATCTATTTAATAATACTTTAAATAAATCTTACTTTGAGTGGAATCTTTTTGAGCATGTAAATAGTAACTCTAAAAGCACACTTGATCCTAATCCTGAGTACCTTATATGGCTTCAAAAGTGTGCACTTGTCTGATTGTAAGGAGAGTTGTTTGTTATAGCCTCACTGCACTCAATAAATGCAGGGCTCATTGTAATTAAATCCTCAGCAGTATTGTCAGCACTTAAAACTGAGGGTCTCAAAAGCAGCAGCATAAGCAGCTATGAAAAATTGAATGCTCACATTTTTCCATTTAATAACCACTCCGCCATTTTAATTCCCTTTTCCTCCATCGACAACCTAAAGGTATACATACATGTCTGTGCACATTACATACAGCACACACCCCGGCGGATCTAGAGATCCAGTCGGGCGCCCACGCTTCCACGGCTGAAGGTATAAATTGCATAACCATGTTATTTCAATTTAAAGCACGACAACATTGTCATGGAATAGTGATGAAATTTCGCAACGCTACTAAATTATGCCTCGTGTTTTACCACGATTTCTACTTTCACCAAATAGATAGATAAATGGAATGGATTGGATAGAGTGAGTGGTACAAATTGTAAATGGCACACTTACCTTGGATCAGGAAGAATGATTTTCTTGCTAGCTCTGGCGGCTGGAGTGCCTTTGCTTTTCTCCATCGCCATGAGGTAGCTGACATCAGCCAACACTGCTTCGAGGTCCGCCATTGTTGCTTGTGTGGAGGTGTCAAGTGGAGATTCCTTTTCGAGAGAAAGGTCGTCGTCGTCGTCGTAGTCGTAGAAATACAGGTAGAAAGAATTCCGGCAGTGGGAGAGTTTTCACTGCTGCTGACTCGGAGCTTGCGACAAACAATACTTTTTCTTGTTTTGACGTATGAACTAAATTTTTTCTGACTTTGTTGTTTTGTGTATTGTGAGCAGTGACGGTAACAGTACAACTGCTTATATATATATAGGTAATTTCTTAGTAGCGATACAAAGTATAATTTATATATGTATATTTTCTAAAACGTCAGAGTATGAAAACTACCGAGCTAAGAAGAGCACTAGGTTTAATAAGAATTATTATGACACGCTACAATTTAAAATTATTGTTAATATACTGGAAGAAATTTGACACACGTGTTGCAGAGATTTTCACCAGGAAAGCCTCAACAATTAACAAATAGGCGTTTCCAACAACATTTTTCATGCGTTTAACATTGAACGTGTCTTTTTGTTTACGTACATTCGTACACAAATACAAACGATTGTCCAGAGTCAGAAGATTATTACAAAAGTTTCTCTTTAGGCTACTTTGAAAAAATTTATATATAAATGCTCTAGAAGTATGGGCTCAGTTACGAAAAAAGTGTGTGTTTTTTTCAGGCGAAATGTGCGTTTCTTAATATAAAAGTTTCTTCTTCTCGCTATACAGATTGTGTTCTACGTAGTAGTGCAAACGACGTTGAAATGCTATATAAGTTATTATTATTATGATTATTATTATTACTCCGTAACTTTTTCTGATCACAAATTTGTTTTTGCAACGAAAACAATGCGGCGTCGTAGAAGATAAATGCAGGTGGCTCGCTCCCTATATATTATTTTTGCTTGCTCTCCTACGCTTTATGTTGATTGTCAATTATAATACAACACCAAAATATAACTTGAGAGGTCTTCTTCGTCATTCAGAACTCGGCATATTTCAAACTTTTCCTTGAGGACAAAGACGCCACATGTTGTCCTTCCTTCCACATACGTTTCAACAAAGTCTTTGTCCGGCGATTTCTACTCTGATAGAGTAGTTGTAGTAGTAGTTAAATACTTTTTTACTACTTTTCCCGTCTAGCCCTTTTCTTGGAGTTTTACGACCCCTTTATTTGAGCTCAAAAATATGCGGAACCATTAACACCGCGTTACTTGCAATTTAGCAACCCAGAGACGTATACCGATGCGATCATCACAAAACCAGCACGTTGTGTTTTCATCATTCTCTCCTCGTTGTTGTTAGCCGACGACGACGGTGACCGTTGACAATCCAGCAATGAAAGATCCCAGGCATGTTCTTCGTTCATAAAAAATAATACATATTTTCTGGAGAGAGGAGAGAAGTAACTAAGTAATCCCACTTTTTATTTTACGTTCTAGCCCCACCAACACGGGAGGTTCGGCTTACACCACAACATTACTATCCATTAGCAACAAGTGCGTCTGCATGTCCCCCCGTCCCGTCTGCGTCTCTTATTTTGTGATGATGATGAAATCAAATGTGATGTGATGATGAGGATGATGAGGAAGTTGACAAGTTGTCCTGGGCCTAGTGCTCTGGCTGTTGCTGCTGGACCAAATAATAAAAAAATACATATATATTTAGCTTTTGGTAAAGCGCAGCAAAGTGTTAACTCTTATTTCAACAACCCTAGGCGGATCAGTATTAACTTTTTTTTATTTGGCGTCGGATGATGAAAAATGTGCATGACAATCTAGGAACTACATGGTTGAAATAATAATAATGGTGACTCCTCTTATTTGCGTTTGTTCAAAAACCAGGACAGGCAGGCAGGGTTCTTTTTTAAAGCCAGTGTTAAATCGTTGTCGTAAATGTACACAAGTCGTTGAACTGATTAGCTTGGTGGTGACTAGTGCGCAGAGCAATTATGTTTTGTTGTTGTTGATGTAAAGCAACGCAAAGAGAAAACAGGTCTGTTGTTCCAATTCTCCATCAACTCCAATATTGTTCTATGGACTCTACTCATATAAAAGGGGAGAGAGAGAGAGAGAGAGGAGAGAGGATTTTAGTTTCTGTCTGCTACGATTGACATGTCTCTCGGGTAAATAATTGTTTTGGGAGTGTTCTCAAAATAACTAATAAAAATACGTATTGGATTCACATTTCAAATACAAATTTGACACACCGACCGCGACCCTTTCCCACACACACACACACACAACTAATCTACGTTTTTCTTTATTTTTTTAATTTGGCGAATATTGCTTTTGTCAGAGGGAATCAGAGGAATGCAGCAGGTCAGTAGATACGCTCATGCATGCATTCTCCATGAAAAAAAAAAAAATTGCCAAAAAACTGCACCAGATAGATATGGTGTACTAGTAGTAGTGGCTTGCCATGCGGCGGACAGCAAAATGGACATTTAGCAGAAGAGCGTTATTGACGCACAGTAAGTTAGGAAAATAATAATAAAAATGTGTCATTTTTCACAGCTATCAGCTTTCGCTCTTTTACACAATGCGATGCGATGAAATGATGGGATGAGCTTATGGTTGTGCACTTTGGCATTATTACTGTCATTCAAAACTGATTCCTCTCAACAGTTTCCCTGCTCCCTATCTATATATATTTATATGCCATTGGCGAAAGAGAGAGAGAGAGAGAGAAAAAACAAAAATGAAGAGCAGAAGTTGTAGAGAAACACGCTTTTATTATTATATGTAGTTGGTTTGCAATTGCACCTCTTCTGTTGCTAGAGCTAGTAGGCTGCTGCCTTGCTTTTTTTGCCAACCAGCATACACCTAATAACTGCTCTTTTTGCAATTAAGCACTATTATTGAAGTGTGCAGCATTGAATTGAAAAAATAATTATAAGATAATTGCATCCATTCATGAACTGGTCTGCTGACAGGACCGACAGGTAGCAATAATAACCAGTGATAAGGTCACCTATAACTGAGGTCAACTGACGGAACCTGAATCTCTCAATGCACACACACACACACACCACACACTAGTGTATATTGAACAACACACACTTTTGCTGTATGACTCTTGTCCATAGTTTGTTTGTTGTAATACCTGTAACTATTCTCGTTTTTTTTTCTCTGTAATTTAGAAAAAAAGAGAATCTTGTGACAGCCAACATTAGCACACTGCCTAAGAAGAATACCACGAAATGAAAATGCTGCGACAACAAGGGGCCAAGTCAAGGGGATATTATTATTATTATTATTATATAGTAGGATGATATTATGCACGGCATGCCTCATGAGCAATCAATCAGATCAGATCAAGTTTATCAGAGACGCGTTTCACCTGTGTGCCGCTGCTCCCTGCTAACTGCTATATGGCTTCTGGTGAGGTGATAAACATACCTAGACAATTCTAATCAACGAACAATCCATCATCAATGATGTCATCAAGCATGAAATGTGTTTTTCTCTCATCTTACTCATACTCATTTATACTCTCATCGTACCACCTTGATGCAACAACAGAAGAAAAAAAAACCAAAAACCTTTTGTGTGAACTCAAACTTTTTTCCCCCTACTTTACTTACGCTTTTAATTTACGTAACAAATGGTCGTCAATCGTTTCGGCCCCGGCACGCCAGAGTAAATAAAGGGAAATCTCAATTAGGCCCCTTTCCTGTTGTTATTCGCAATTCGCAACAATAATCAAAATCAAAGCAATCATGCCAGAACTAACAAAACACACAATGACGACGACGAGGAATGACGTAAACCGCTCTGAAGAGAAAAACAAAGGACTTAGCAAAATGAAGAAACAAAAATAATGCATTCTCCCAAATGAAAATATAAAAGTTTATATCAGCGCAGCGAGAAACCATGTAGTTCTGTTCCATCGAGACTTTGCGAAAGTGACTCCTCTCGAAAAAATGCACCTGAAAGAAACTGGCTTGTCTTTTGTGAGCCTATGTCTGTGTGTAACCTGAGCTCAGGATTTCTCAGAAGAAAATTTAAGAACCCTTCTCGTGCAAATGCGAAAACAACGTCAGATTTTCAAAGTGTAGGGAAATCCCTGTGCACCGCAACCAACCGCACATGAACATGGCCAGTTTCACTTTAGTACTAAACTAGTGCTCCTTCCTTCCTACTTTCAATATGCCCTTTTTCTTGTTCTTCAACAAAGGGAATCAACCATAATATGCATATCGTCGTCGTCGTCGTCGTCATGGTCCTGACCTAATACACTATTCTTTCGTGAGAAGGTGGATGTAGGAATCCGCCGACGACGCCGACACTAAAGACATTCTCGTGTCATGATATCCGCCGCCGCTGTTAAGTATGCTTTCTCTTTGAAACATGCGATACTACGAGAAGTGCTATTTCTGGCACCCAGTAGTCCTAGTTCACAATTAATGATAACCGCTTGTCGTTGTCGTCGTCGTCGTCGTCGTTCGCCTCCTATTATATGACAGTCTACACGGTATCGATATCAAATGTCACCCTTTTGTCATGTCACTTTCGTGTATGTAAGCAGAGATTACTTCTTCTTTTAAAAAAAATACTGCATTATCATTTCTTCTGTTTTTATAAAAAAAAATATCAATTTACCTTTCTGTACAGTTTCCACCCAGAGCAGTCGTCGTCGTCGTCACAGCAAGGATACCGTTTCGGTCGCTCTTGCTACTCTTGTTATAATATACTTGTTGGATTTATTTAAAGAACCATGATATATTATATATCTTTAAAAAAAAGCAGAAATATTATCCAAAGTTGTCCTCCTCCTGCCTGCTTNAAAGTTGTCCTCCTCCTGCCTGCTTTTTTTTTATTACCGGAATACTAATACTTAAATATATCGCGTTTTTTTTATCGTTCTTTAGCCTTTCCTCATATCACCTCACTCACATACTGCTCTAGCAAATAATAATAATACGACTGACTGTGTGCCATATCATATCACGTCATTCATCCTCTCCTCTCCTCTCCTCTCCTCTCTCTATTCCTCAATATCTTATTCTCTTAACTTTCCTCCTTTTTTTATTATTATTATTATTAATTCAACTGAATTTCCGTCAAACCCAGCCAGCGTGATTTATATACTTGTTCACTCACAAACACATAAAATAAAATAAAATAATACACATGTACACTCTCACACACAATGCAACTTTATATAATAATAATAATATTATATATATATAAAAAAAAACCCAGAGCAGAGTTACTCGCACATCTTTTACTAGGTAATAATAATCTTTTTCCCGACTGTTTTTTCCTCTCTCTCTCTCTCTCTCTCTCTCTCTCACACACACAAGCCACCAGAGAGTCAATGAAACTCAACAACACTAAAATACTCCCAAATCAGTCAGTGCAAAAGGTACAGAGGCAGAGAGATAGAGTCATTCATGTGAGGAGTTTTTTAGGGATTTTTGATATTTTTTTAAAAATGAAGATGAAAGAATACACAATCAATGATGATGATGATCACGACGACGATGATCCACAAATAATAATGTTTTTTTAACTCGCATAATATATATTGCTGTCCCGGAAAGTCAGAGTGGGGCGGGGGGAAAAATGATGATGGTAGTAGTAACTTTCATCATCTGAAAATGAGTGTGTGAACTGAACTAGGTATGTATATATATCTATATATATATTTATTATAATAATTTATAACCGTGTGTTGTTGTGTTTTGGATTACTACATCCCAAAGAATACACATGAACAAGTGTCACAGATTAGATGAACAACAGTATTAAAAACATGGTTTTTTTTACACGGTACGTCACACATCCCACTTTTGCCTTTGCGCTCGTTTTGTTGCGATATTATTATTGCGACTACTACGGGGTGTATATAATAATAATAATCTCCATAATATCAAGTGATGATTATGAATGACACATTCAACATTTTCATGATATTACAGGATGATGATGATGATGTCGATGGAGACGGTGGTAGCGTTGTTGTTGCGTTACCAAACCAGACATCAACAATTTCAGTTTATATATGTATTTCTGATTCAGAGTAGAGCAGGATGATGATCAGCTGAAGAAGAGGAGTCAGATGATGATGAATGAAAAGGGAAAACAAAGGGGAAATTTATTAATACGGGCTGACGACGAGGATTTTTACGACATTCACTCCCTTTTCTCCTCCAACTCCCCATAATAATATGAACTGCACTGCTGGGAATTGGCTGTATTATTATGATTATTAGCTATTTGCAAAAAGGGCATCATTGTTGTGGCATCATCATTGCATTGTTTTGTTTCATTGTATTTCATGGTCAATGGGTTTGCAGTATTGTTTTTTTTACAGCTTCGACGAGTCGAAGTCGTATTATAATTGGCTAAAATGATGATGTCATTCCATATTTATTAATAATAAAAAGGAGCTCTTCTGTTGGAGGGAGAACAAAGTCAGACTGAGAGTTTATCATGACAACCACTATAACTTGCTAGTTAGCGGACCACTTAAGTATTATATATAAACTCCTTTCTTAAATGGTATAATGGTATAAACCAGTAGTAGTGTCTTTAAAAAGGAGTCCACGTGAAAGAAAGCACACATCACACACACACCTCACCTCACTCACTCATAACAACATTGCGTGTCTTTTCCCTTGAACACATTTCCAGCGAAATCAAATGTTGTTTCCATCCAGGGAGGGAATAATACGTCTTTCTTGTGCTGCTGTATTGTACATATAACTTTTACTTTTTCCACAATTTCCACACTTTTCCACCCCTCCAGCCAGGACTATTCCGTGTATGTGTATAAACAAAAGGGAGAGTGTGGAGTTAGAGTGGACAGAGAGGATGGAGAGCAAGAGTTTAAATGGTCTCCTCCAGTAATTATTATTATTATTATTATTATTATTATATTATTATTGTTTTTTTAAAATAAAAAATCGAGTTGTTGTTGGGAAAACACAAGGGAAACAAGGAGTCTAATAATAATAATAAGAAAAAGTCCTTCTGTGGGCAAGAACACCGATATGATGTTGATGATGACTGACCGACGACTACTACGTCGATGAATGGTGTGATATATGATGGAAGTGAAGATGAAGAAATATTGTGTTATGGACGACGACGCTGTGCTGCTGCTGCTGCTCCTCCTGATGATGATTTCTTCTTGGAGGCTGCTCCTGGCTGACACAACTGATACATATTACTCTCTCACTTGCAGTTTCTCATCATAATCACGACGACACGACGATGCGATACGACGATGCATGATGGTATTACTACAAGCAAAGTTGAAAGTAGTGGAATATTATCCACTTGTACTACTACATTGCGTCGTGCTTTTCCTCTTGGTTGGTGTGTTCCTCTCCTCTCCTCTCCTCCTGTATGTGTGTGTCTGTGTGGTTGGAGTTTTGGAGTGTGTGTGGAGTTTTATTATTGTGTGTGTGGACCTCTTCTCCTCTGACTAAAAACTTCTCTCTTTTTGCTATATTACCTATACTACTTGCCTGCCTGCCTGTGTGAGTGAGGAGCATGCAGAGCACACTACTACTCGCTTTTCTTGGACACCAAGATGATGGGAATGTTGTTTCTTTCCTCTAGCTCCTCTGCTCTCCTCTCACTCACTCACTCACTCACTATACTATACTCGCTCTCTGAAGATTACAATAAAGATTAGAAAGATGATGATGATGATGATGATGATGGTCAATAATAATACAAGTATAAATAGTGGTAGCACAGCAGAGTAGTAGTCGTAGTTGGTGGATGTAGCTCAGTAGTATTGGAACAGGAGCAAATGGTTGTAGTGGTGGAAGGAGCTCCTAGGACATGATGATAGTAATCTTAGGTAAGGCGGCGAGGTGGCCTGGCCTGGCATTTCAATTCAGCAGAGGATGATCATGATGATGATGAAGAAAAAAAGGTAAAACGACGATGAGAGCTGAGAGGCAGCAGGAGAGAGGAGCCTCCGTCCGTCCGATATATGCGATTCTCTCTTCTTCTGCTTGCTTCTTTCTGTGTCCTTCGTCATCCGCTGTGGAGAATTAAATTCTATAGAATATTGTGGCTCTTCTGCTCTGCTCTCCTCATCTAGCTCTTCTGCCTGAGAAAGAGAGGGAGAAAAAAAGAGAGAGTGAATGCGAATGCGAATGTAGTTTCATTTCAGTATAGTAGTAGTAGTGTGGTGTGTTCAGTCAGAGAGTTCAGCAGAAGAAGAAGTGTTTTGTAAAGTTTTAGGTCCACATGCATTTTTGCATGGAAGATATATATGTATATGTATATGCATATATATGATATGTGTATAACAGTATACTAGTTGATCGGGCCCATCTTGGCCTCAGCACGGGCAATGAAACTTGTTGAGGAGGAAAATCTATATTTTTTATATTTTAATTTGTGTCTAGAATCGCATTGGCTTATACTTGTAAAGATGCTAATTGGGGGCTTCAGAGATGGCTAATAAGAAGCAAAACAACAAATTTGCCATTTCGGGGCGGGAAGCTAAAATTCAAGGCGTATTAGCTACTTTACTTTTAGCCTAAAAACGTGGCTAAAATGGAGTTTTGATTTTGAGCCTCCAATCCCTGAATCGGTAATTTCTTCGTGATGGCTTATATAAGTCATTTTGGCTAATAAGTCATATCTTTGAAACCCACTAATATTTTTCTAAGCAGCAAAATATTTTTTAATTGTCTAAGATTGAACAGAACCATTGAATGTTTCAAATAGTTGTAAGATGCATTTTGGTTTGGTTGTACACACATGCTTGATTTTCCGTTAGTTTGTACCAAACAATTAAGCAAACCTTTATGTAATTACAGCAACAAATTCATCCGTTTTGACCTTTAGCCTTAATTTTAAAATAGGGGAATACATTTTTTTTAATAACCCTCTGATAGACACTTCCCCAGTTATTTGCGAGTAGAATGATAACTCATATTCATATACGTAGCTGTACGATGGGAAATAAAAAAGCCTTTCAATGGAAACCAAGACAAAAAAATCTTCCGTATTAATACATAAGATTACAATTTTGTCTTCTGTATTATGGCTTGCGAGAGTTTTGGTTGGTAGAGCATCATCGAGGAACTGCTGTGTGGCTCCAAAAAAGTAAAGTCTTCTATAATCTTCAGATTTGCCAGCTCACAAAAATTTTTGCCTGTGCTGCTCCTCTCTGCCTATGTGTCAGCCTAGCATGGTAATACATAATATAGCTCTCCGATGTGCACCCCCATCCATGTTCTAGTCTCTCTAGCAAAAGTTGTACATGGTAGTTTGTAGTAGGCAAAATAGTAGGCATGCATGCCTAGAAGTACTACATACACTAGTACTCACTCACTCATTCTCTTCTTGTGTGTGCGGATAGCGGATAGCTCAATGTGAATAGCAGTATAATATGTAGTGTTCTACTAGCCTTGTTGGCCCTCTCTCCAAAACTAAAACTCCACACACAACCAAACACAAATACAGAGAGCTAGAGAGAAAAAAAGTTTTTTAGTGGAATGGATGGAGATGGAGAGAGAGAGAGAGAAGAGGAATTGAGAATGGGAAAGCCAAAAGGCGTTTTATGTTTTTGTGTTATGATGTTATATAGAAGAATGGATGATATAGAAGAGGAACATGTGCATCATGTTCTCTCTGCCTCTCTCTCTCTCTCTCTCTCTGTAATATTGCATATTGCTTTTTAGCTTTTTGCATTAAAGAATTGGTTGCTACTTACGAAGCCGAAGCGAGAAGGAGAAGCAGAGGAGTGTTTTAGTTTGAGTTTGCAAAAGAAGAGTTCGGTTTGCTCCCCTCTGACTGAATATTATTACGCCAAGAGAAGATAGATAGATGATATTATGTATATATATGCCAAAGCTAGATAGAACTCTGTTTTTTAACTACTAGTTACTCGCGTACTTTATTATCGACTCTACTACCTCTCCTTCTTTGTCGCCCAATCTATATAGAACAACAAAAAGAGGAATGTAAGTATGTATGGTTTTGGGGATTTTATGTATGGATGGAGTAGTACAATATTATTATTATTATTGAATGGTGGATAGTAAGGAGTAGTGGACATGGGCGACTGTGTGTGTCGTACCGTGTGTGCCACGACGACGTTTTAGTTACATTGAGGAATATCACTTTTGTATACAACATGAGCATGAGGCTTTTTTGGTATGAAAAACCGAAGAAAATAGTGAGTAACAAGGTAGAGCAGCAAGCACACCGCCATACACACACACCACACCACATACACGGCTCTCGCCTCATCTCTCACTATTCACTACAACTATGATTGCCATTGCCAGCAAGGGAAACAAAGTTTTGTAGTAAGTAAGTAAGTAATAAAAAAAGAAGGGAAAAAAGGAGGATCTCTCTCTCTCTCTCTCCCTGAAATGATATCGCATATATGAGAGTTGAGTTGAGTTTTCGCATTTTGCTTAGTGTGTGCAACCATATAAACACACGGTGATTATTTTCTTCTGTGGTGTTATATGGATGCAGCAATATCTAGACAAGTTTGTATTCCCTATTAAATGGGATGTGGTGTGGTTCTATATATTATGGTCTCTCTCACTCGCTATGTATGATTGTGTGTGTGTGTGTGTGTGTTTATGGATTGCAGAAAATGCATTCCGAATTCCAATCCAAGTAAGTTTTTGTGTGTATGTTGTACTTGTACACACCATTCCATACCAAAAAAAAAGCATGTGGCATGAGCATCAGCATCATGAGACATGAACATCATGTTCCTTTGCTCTCGTCTTTTTTTTCAATTCACTCTCGCTTTCTGCGAAACAAGATCAGCAATAATAATTCGGCCAAACTTATTACATGCGAATAGATGAGAGAGCGAGGAGAGCGTCAGACTTATTAGTTTAGACTAGACTGATGAAAGAACATTTTTTGGTGATATGTATGTTATTTGGAGTTAGTTGTGTTGTAGTAGTTTCAGTTTCAATAGAGTAGTACATTCAGTCAGTCAGTCGGATAGAAATTGAGAGCGACATACCGGGAGAAGTTGAGGTATTATGTTATGTATGTAAAAAAAAAAGAGAGAGGGAGGATGAGAAGATTGCATATATATTGCATGCATTGCTGGGCACTGGGAGAGGATTTGTGTATACAAAAACTGGACTTCTTCTTAAGAATGATGATGGACATTTACGAGATGTCGAGGAGGAGATAGATGTGATGTAATGGTAATGCAAAAGTACATATGGACCAGACCAGTTGTAATAGGGAAAGGCATGCACGCTACAACAACCAATATAATATGACTGAGTATGAGTAAAGACAAAAAAAGACGGAGGAATGGGTACTGGTCTCCGACAGAGAATAAGAAAGGATGTGTGGAGATAAAGAAGGAGAAAAAGTTTTTATACATATGGGCTGTGAATCACATTCAGGAAAAAGGAGTAAATTCCCTCTGTTGCTACAAGTTATATAAAGGGAGAGAGAAGAAGAAAGTATGAAAGAATGGAGAGAGAATGAGAATACCACAAAACACGTACCGAAAATATCACTCTAGAGAGACGAAAGAACTAGAGTAGTACAGAGGACAGACAGAGCGAGCAGCAGTAATCGGGGCACAGGTGAGTAACAAGAGAGGAGCCACCATCAGCCTCAACACCACTACCACCTCCCTCCCTCACTCATGTCAGCAAAGGTGGAAAATTGGAGGAGTCGTAGTTGCCCCGAAAATTTTGAGATTATACTAAAAGGTGGAGGAGGAGGAGGACTAAAAGCGTACGAGAACAGGAGAGAAGTAAAGAGCGTGTAGTACACATTGGCATACTCGTGGAGAAACATGATGATGAGAGTTTGTTCGCTCCTTCATCCATGTTTCTGAAACACCACACTACTTCTACTACTATACTACTACTACTACTACTTCACCTGCAAAAAAGAACCCCATGTGTGTTATCTCTGCTCCGCATTCATGAATTTTCTGAATTAATCCTCCACTCAAAAGGAGGGAAACCCTTATAATTCTTACCGTTTTAGTTTACTACAATTTACCCAAAAGCCTCCTCCTCCCTCCCTCCATATTATCCTCTTGCTACTATACAACAGCAACTAACTCCGTCGTCGTCTCGTCCTCGTGTCCCAACCCAACTGCGTTTTGAGAGAATTTGCAAATTGTAAAAGGAAGAAGGGAGGAAATTTTTTACGTACAAAAAGACTACGCGATACGACGAGACGATCCCTGCGAAGAACATTTTAATTTTAGACTATATAGAGAGCCTTATATTTATTTGTACTTACTCGTCGCGCGTCGGTCCTATTTTATATTATGGCTTCAGGTTTACGACGGCCATAGGATCATACATACAGCAAGTTGAGAACATGTACTTAAAAACCAAGAGCATTCTACTACTTACTTTTATGTAAAGCTCGCAAATGTTGTTTTGCATTCAGCATAGCAGTATTATGATTATCATCAAATAAATGAACATAATAATAATATTGCACACTCTGAATACTATTCACTCTCATCAGTCTCATCTCGCATCTCGGTGGTATGATATGGTGGCATATGACATGTGTATTAAATAAAAGGGAAAGAGACAACAACAACAACAACAACAACAGTAAGCAGCAGCAGCAGGTTTTTTTTACCTCATCATTCTTATATAATCGGCTTTTGAGCTTTTTCTAGGTAGGTAGTAGTAAGTAGGCAAAAGTGGGCAGGCTGCATGGAAGCTTGTTCTTCTGCTGTGTTGTTCTTGTTGTGTACCATGTGCATATGAAAAGGTGGTGGTGGATGGTGGAGGTGATGTACAGAACTGAGCTGAACAAGACTGTGATGTGATGTTGGTTTTCTTATGATCAACATCATCATCTTCTTCTTCTTCACTCTTTTGCCATCGTCGTCGTCATGTCCATATGACGACGATGACGGGAGAGAGAGAGAGGATCCAAACCGCACCACATTTATATTCTCTATATACATTTACTACGCGATGATGATGATGTTTAAACATCTCCACACGCTTGCACATTTTTCATATGAATTGAAACGGGGGAGCATAGTGTGGCATATAATATAATGGTGTGGTGGACGACGAGACCGTTCAAGAACAGTTCAGCAGAGTTCCACACAATCCACTATTGTAGCCAGAGAGAGCGAGTAGATTTTTGATGAGAAAAGGTGAGCCAGCAGCCAGCCAGCCAGCATAGTGGTCGAAAAGAAAATATTATAAAATGGTATTCATTCATGACACGAAGGCAGGATGATTATGTTGATTCCTCCAAGGGCGTATTAGGGGGCAGCAAAAAAAAGTCTGTAAATGGGCCACACTGCCTGCATGCAACTGGAAAATTGGGAAACTCTTATTGCAAAATGTAGTGCAAGAGTCTGGGAACTAGCGAGCCAGGTTCCTAAAAGGGTCCTAAATCATTAGAGATTTCATAGGCGTGACTTATCACGCATCATGAGGACTTTTAGCTTCCCTGGGAGAGGGGAAATCGTCTGTCTTTCTTGCGGCCATTTATATAAATTAGGATTTTTTCACGCTTGAAATTTGTCGACTCCACTTCCTTCCCCGGGTATCTCTGATGCAAAATTTTCCAAACTTTCTGCAGAAAGCTGGGAACTTTTAAGATTACGTAAACAATATTGTCTGCCTACTTACGCGCAATGTTAAATTTCTCTACGAACCTGAACCTCATCTTCGCGAACCTGAGCAGGTCCCAGGTCTTTTGCAACCTTAAGGGTGTCTCGTAAAATCCATGCCCCTGACTGTTAGGCAGGGTACGCCACCGGGCTAACCTACACCTACTAATTTATCCACTTCTCCTCTATTATGCGGCACAACTATACTACTACTTCAACTGGGATCAGCATTTTTGTCTAGAGAACTAAACTCCAGAGTTCTATGCTGTTTGCTGGAGATCCAAGACTTGTTTTTTTTACAGAGAACAGAGGTAATAACTTATTACCTACTTTTCTTTACCAGCATCACATTACTGCGTATATCTCCTTCTTTGCTCCTTCTTACACCTATGAATTCTTTTTTTTGGAGGAGGATATGCATGCCTCTATATTTTTTTTATATCATCAATATCATCGTCCCTCGCAGTTCTTCCTTTTGGTATAATAATTGCATTGTATTCATCTCATCTCGCCTCTCAGCGCGATAATATGCGTTGTTCGCGTTGCTTGCTTAAAATATTCGTAGTAATAATAACGACACAGTAAAGGGATTTTCAGCAACTCTGTCTCTTCTCATCTCATCTACCTTTTAGGTGTTGTTAGCACCATTGCAATTACGTGGCATTGCTGCATTGTACATTCACTTTAATCTTATAGAGCGTGGAGTTTATATGCAAAGCAACCACTAAAAATCCTTCCAGCGAGGATAGATGCTCCATTTTTGCAAGGTATTTCGGAGGGCGCATATATTATAATTTTCGGCCTCCACATCCTAATTCTTCATTTCAATTTCTTCAAGAAAATATCATCCTTAAAATGGATCTTGTCGTTTCCTCTTCTCTCTTTCTCTCTCTCCCTCTCTCGCTCTCTTATTGCTCCTGTCTTATTTTTTTAGGCAAGAAACGCCGAAGCATCCGCGGAGATACATCTATCTGCGTAGATGATAGTCTTTTCTTGTCTCGGTCTCAAGTGGTGGGTTCCTTCTCATCTACTTAAAACACTTTAAAGCATCTTCAAGAGAGAAAAAAACGTGCAAGTTGAATTTTAGCAGAAAGGAGAGCTCTCTCCTACTCCTCTCCTTCCAAAGCCTTATTTTTCATTTCCATGAGTTGTGCCTTGAAAGGCGGAGGAGGAGGAGGATGGAGGAAAAGCAGGAGGGAGAAAACAGGGTTCATTTTTGCAGCATGGAAAAGGTGTGCAATATGATGAGGATTCCAGAAACAAGGATTCTTCTTGGCGTAGTGGTGGTGGTACAAGACAAGTGCTGTTCTTTGGTACCAGTAGTAGTACCAGTATCACCACCACCACCACGGCCATATATAGTGTCCGTCATAGTCCATATACGACATATATCTGTGTTATTTTAAAAAAGAAAAACTTTTTTCTCTTCTTCTTCTTCTTCTTCTTCTTTTAGCCTGATTCAGAAGAAGAAGACTTTGAGTCAGAGAAGCTAAAAAACGTAGAGACACAAGAGCGGATATTATGTATCCATGCATGGGTTCATGTTCAACTTATATGATGGGTGCAGGCATATAGGGCGAAACTGAGGTTTTTCAAAAAGTTCTTCCAAAGTTATACTACTACATACTAGCGAACTATCCTATTCTTAAAAAAATACACCAAAACAGTTGTACAACCGTCCGTATGTTCACGTAACTCTACTCTCTACTATTCTGTTCTAATACCACTTATACACTGCACATATACCAAAGCTCCCATGTGGTTCGACGGTTAGGGT